>RCUC01156305.1:0-56098 GCA_003697995.1 Taxidea taxus jeffersonii
TCTTTTCCTCAAATTCCTATTATCCCTAACTCACCAGCTCCTGGCGCCTTGTAGGCAACCATTCAAATGTACTTAACACGCATCTGTTAAAATATAGTCTTATTAAGTATTTTATCATCTCACGTGCATGTATTTCTAATTAGATGCATGTTATTTTTCTACTTCCTTCCATATTTTGGAGATCCATCCACGCTTCTGCATTTCGGGTACTTCTGTCCACTGTGTGATGAGTGCAGGATCCACAATGTGAGGTGTGGGCACATGAAATTTGGGTAGGCAGCCATCTTCGTTTGCAAGGGCCGCCATGACCAAGTACCACAAACCGGGTGGTTAAACAACAGAAAATTTTTTTTAAATAATTATTTATTTATTTAGAGCACAAGCAGGAGGAGCAGAGGGAGAAAGAAAAATCTCAAGCAGACTCCATGCTGAGTGTGGAGGCCCACGCGGGTTTCGATCTTACGACCCTGAGATCATGACCAGAGCAGAAACAAAGAGTCTGATGTTTAACTGACTGCGCCGCCCAGGCGCCACCCAGGCAACCCTAAATGACGGAAATTTATTTTCTCACAGTCGGGAGGCTGGAAGTCTGAGATCAAGGTGTTGGCAGGGTTGGTTTCTTCTGAGGCTTCTTTCTTTGGTTTGCAGATGGCTGCCTTCTCTCTTCCTCCAAACACAGACGTTCTGAGTTACTGGGGTGGGGGGTCAGGACTTCAACATATGCATTCGGGGAGGGCACAGTTTGGCCCATGGCATTGGCCTTGCCCTTCCGGCAGCCTGTGCATGGAATCCTATAGCCACCCCACAGCCTCCAACACTTGCTGCCATCCAGCTTTCTAAGTCTCACCCAACTAGCAGGCATAAGGTGATATTTTACTGTTGTTTTAATATGCATTTCTCTGTATTCCTAATGATTTAAAACATATTCCTATGTTTCTTAGCCTTTTGGGTTTTCTCTTCTGCAAACTGTTTTTCTACTGAGGTTGCTGTCTTTCTTGCTGACCTATAGGAATTGCTTGTGTAGTGATCCCTATCAGTTTCAGACATTGTAAAGATCTCACATTCGTTTCACTCTGCATGTGACATCCTTATTTACATTTAATCAAATTCATCAAGCATTTTGCCTCAAAGGTTGTACCTGTAACTTTTTTCTTTAGGAGCGCTTTTCTATCCTAGGTCACAAAGGAACTTTCCTTCCTGTTCTTCAATGAACTTTCTAGTGTTTACCTTGCACATCCAAACCAGCAACATGGGAGAGCTGACTGTAGAGCCAGGCAGTGCTCCCCTGCCAGGGACACCGAGGGGGACCTCTTCCTCTTCGAGCCTCACTCCTCACGGGCACTGCTCAATGATGTGTGACAGCTGTCACTCAGCACTTCTGCTCCCAGACCCCATTAGCGGGTAGAGCCCAAGAAAAAGGAAGGCAGTTCATCAGCCTGAACTGGCACCCAGCCCTCCTGGCACAGAAAGGGCAGCTTTCATGGGCCAAGATTCTCCCTTTACTCTCTGCGCTGCCACCAATGGCATAGAGAATCTTATTCCCAGCCCTGGGGACAGAGCTCTCGGCCGCACTGTCACTGGCTCCCTAGGACATGCCTCAACTTCCCCACCTGAGCAAAAAGGGGCCTGAACCGGGTGGTGTCCCAAGGCTCTGCTGACTCCCAAATCCTGAACCCAATACCTTCGTGTTTATTTTGGAAGCTTTTGCCCTCCCCCAAAAGTTTCTTACTCCGGACAGATGGTGGAGAGAACCGTGGAGCTTGCATTCCCCCGATGTGTTTGGGATACGGGCAGGAGAGGCTGGTGCATTTGTTTCCTTTCTGGGAATTCTGTCAGCTGCTTCAGGAAGGACCTCTACAAAAGGATGCCATCCCCCTGGGCCTGGAGCCTGACGATCGCTGGCGGCTGCGCCTCCTGCTGGCCATTTTGTGGCAGGGCTGGTCCTGGTAGATGGAAACCAAATGGGCCTCAGAGCACAGACAGGAGCTCAGAGCCTACGGCAGAGTAAATGCCGGCTACAGGCACAGATTAGCAGAAGCCAAACCTGCAGAGAAGGTAGGCTTCCCTGCCCGCCCCCCACCCAGGGCTGCTCCCCGTGACTGCTATATTGGCTTTTCCAAGTTCTCTCCTGGACCCATGATGGCATTCCAGAGTCTAGGCATTAGTGTTAAGGACTGAGGTGTCACCCCTGTGTCCAGACACTGGACAAGAGGACCTGAATTCCACTTCTCTCAACATCCCCCCTCCATTATGCCACCTCACACCCTCTAGGAAAACAGATCTGTTGCTCAGAATTTTTTTTACACGAATACACGCACATTAATAAGCACCTTGGGTTTATTCTCCTCTCACTTCTGAAGCCACCTTATTTGACTTATATATACACAGTATATAAATGGCTAAACAATATTCTTTACGTATGTTAACACGAGTTTAGGCTTTACTACTGTGTGAGAGTTTGTTAAAACATAGCCATCATTTATTCAAAATAGATCTTTGTTATTACATGAAAACAGTAAGAAGCTTGTACAACATGGACAGCAAGCATTCAAAGATGTGAAGTCAATGGTTTTGCCCTGGCTAAATCAGCCTCAATCCTTTATGCTATCAGTAGAAAAGTCTATTAAATAGAATAGAATTCTGGGGAAGGGGGAGGTCAAGTCATATGAATAATTCATGAAATAATACTTCTGATGTAACCCCAGAATCACATGAGGGTTAAAGAAGGTCATATGTTCTCCCTGATATGAGGAAGTGGAGATGCAACGGGGGTGGGAGTTAAGGTGGTAGGAAAAGTAAAAATGAAAGAAGATGGGATCGGGAGGGAGAAAATAAAAGAGACTCTTAATGTCATAAAACAAACTGAGGGGGGTGGGGGGAAGAGGGGTTGGGTGAGGGTGGTGGGGTTACATCATATGTTTAAATAAAGCTTAAATAAAGTAAAAAAAAAAAAAAGAAGGTCATATGTACCAAGCACAGGTTAGAACAATGGATTTGATCATTTTACTCTAAATAAAAGGCGCTTGTGGGCAGCAGCTCTGTCGTCAGTACACATGGCCAGATGTTTCCATATCCGGCCATTCCCAGATCACACTGACGGGCCCTTTACCACAGATTTCCTGCCAAGACGGTTCCTCAGAAACATGTCTGACATCACTGCTTCCCCGATGGCAGAAGGTGGGAGAATCAGAGCTCTCCTCATTTGGGTGGGGACAGATCTTAAGGTTTGGTTCAACCTGCAGGACCAGCCTCCCTGGGTCCTGGAGGCCCCAACGCCAATGGTACCAAGAGCTCTGTGACTGAAGGGCAGGAGGCAGGCTCAAGGAGGAGGAAGAGAAGCCACTACCTTTCTAGAGTGAAAGAATGAGTCCATTTACATTGCAGTCTCATAAAATGCCCATTTCTCTAAAACGTGGAAGACACGGCCACACCGTGCTGCCTGAAGCTTGGACCTCCTTGTATCAGCTGAAGGCTTTTCTCCTCCTGCACGCAACCAAGGGATTCACCCAGCACTCTCCTCCACTAGGCTTTTATCCTCCTGCTAGCATGATGGGGGAGCAGGCTGTTCCTGCCACTGCTCAGCTGAGGAGACTGAGGCCTGTGGGCATGACTTGCCCCGCCAGTGCAGGGCTGAGTAGAAGAGTCAAGCCCATCCCCAGGCCTCCCCCATCTCTCACGGGCACAGCTCCTCTCTTTTCCTCCACCATGGACACAGGGAGCAGTGGAACTTCGCAGGATTCTGTGTGGAAACATCTGGAACGTGAACCATACCGGAGCAGGGGTGCACATCTGTCCCCACAAACAGTCCTGTGCCTCCTGGTCCTCACCTGTGCTGCTCTGGGCATGCACGGCAGCGGGATCCTAAGGGCCACCCATCCCCCATATTACAGAGGGGTTGATTCCTTCCAGGAACAGCAAATAGCAGCCCTGGATGCAGCCCTGACCTGCCCAGAGGCAGCTGCTTGAGGGCCCCCTGCTCTGCTCCCCACCTGTGGCCTGCTTCCCACACCCTCAATGGCTAGCCCTGCTCCCCACTGAGCGTGGACTCCCACATGTGTGCTGAAGCTTCTAGCAGCACAGAGGGAAGCCCAGCAACTACAATCAAAGATGGCTTTCTCATCCCTCCAGAGATTCCAGATTCAGCCTCTCTGTTCAGGGCTGGAATGCATGGGACAGACATGGAAAGAGGCAGAGGAGTCCTGGAGAATGGGGAAACCTAAGAAAGGAACAGGGAGCTCCAGGTGAGGCAAGTGTTTGAATTTCAGCAATCTTCTTGACACCCTTTGGCCTGCTCCTTAAGGAACTTTAAAATGGTGGGCCTTGCCTCACCATGCCTGCAACAAGAGTTCACAGGTAACGGGGGACTAGCCTGAGAAACAAAACCAGGAGCCTCTGGTCACATTCCTCCTGCTGCCGGTGGTGGGGCCTCCCATACTGAGAGGAAGTGTCAACCCAAATATGCCCCCAATTGTCTCCAGCCAGGAAAGAGAAACTCAGGAATGATCCTCATCACAGTAAGGCTAGCCTAGGGAAATGAAAACCAGAGTCTGTGCGTTTCTTTGACCAGCATACTTGGGGAAGGGAAAACCCTTTGGGCCTTGGCCCCTTGGTTGGGAAATCCTGGTCAAGAGTGCTGAGCCACATTCCCAGCCCAATACAGTAGATGGGAATGACGTACTCCGATGTTCAAGATCTTGCAGCATCTGATCCCAGAAGGCACTTTGAAGGTTTGTTTTCAACATTATTTCATCTATTCCCAGATCTACCCCTGGGAGGTCTGTTGGGCAGGTAGTATTTTACCCCTGGGAAAACAAAGTACTAGAACAGCAATGAGTCTGTGGGAGAGTGAGGATAACTCCTGCAAAGGGGCAGGGGGCAGCTTTATGGCATCAAGGATGGCACAGCGGGCTGGGGGGGGGGCACAAAACTCCAGGCCTGAACCAGGTCAACCCTCAGCCTGGGATTTCCCTTGGACAATATCCCCAGAACTTCTTTCCTATCACTTATCTCTTCCTCCAATGAGCTGATGCTTCTTTCAGCTGGATTCTAGTTAAACAATGTTTATGTGATCATTGTTTTGTACTGTTTGGCTAGGGCATCTTTTCCCTTTTGTTTGCAAAAACCAATCTCAAACCCCATGTAGATGCTAACTGATGACAACCACTTTCACCAGGGGTAGATAACTTCCCCACTGCTGCAGAAGCATTCACCAGGAGGGACTTCTCTTCAGGGATGGTTCTCTACTGTCCGCTGAATGTGGATCACAGGCTCAGACCCCAAGAGCAAGAGCATCTGGGGTATAGGGCTACACGGCAACACCAGTAACACAGGGACTCAAAATAAACAAATAAATAAACCTACAATTCACTTGTAAGCTGTTCTTATCAACTTTTAAAGCCCCCCCCTTTTTTTTGGTGCTTCTAATTTACAAGGATTTGTCTCCCCTCCTTGGCTTCCCATTCTATTTTACCATCTCTTCAAAATTATGTCCCAGAAGCCTTTAGATGCACCTGCCAGGTATGCAGAAAATCACGCAGCTGCAGAATCGAAGGAGAGACAACAATGAACTTGACATCTGAGGATAGTGCCAATATACCTCTCACAGCCAGATATTGTTTGATTAAAAATAGAAAATTGTATTATAAGAAAATAAAATGACTGCGGCAATATTTTCCCAACACTTTCCAGTCATATAAACTTGTTTTTCTTAAAGTGACATCAAGGTAGCTCAGTAGCAATACACTAACAGTAACAAACAACTACAACTGAATTCCCTAAGATAATATTCTTGCTTTCCCCATGTACTCAATAACTCTTGAAATGGTTTCCAACTTTTTAAAAACTATCAAAGTAGGATTTCTTAATTTATCAAGACCACATAATTCAACCTTAAATCCCATGCAATTGCTGTTGAGCTATTCAGATTCCAGATTTCTACCAAGAAGAATCCAAAGGGCAGGGTCGCAAAATGGTCTCCTGAATGGCACTGGACAACCCAGGCTGAAATTTCTGGAGACCTAAGGGATCTTATTCAGAGCCCCATTTTGGAGAGCTTTGATCAATCAACTATTTTGACAATGACACAAGAAAAGTAACTTTGCAGGGCACAGGGTTAGTTATACCTTGATGAAGCTTTAAAAAATTTAACACCTACTTAACTTCTGTTCATAAAGAATGAGGTCCTTGATCTAATTAAGATGACTGGGAAAGGTGTAAAGGAGTAATTAATTCTGGAGGGCTTCTGGGAACAGGGACACAGGGTCAGGCATTGCTCATCATTAAAATGACGGGTACCTGGCTGCCATGTACAAGGCTGATGACAATGGCATTTTTGTTTGTTTGTAATTCCCCCTGCATCTATAAAGTGCCACTATGTGAATCCAGTCTGTGGCCACTGCAGAGAGTCCTGAAATTCTCAGGCTTATAAGCTCATGGTCATGCTTATGATCTATGATCCAGTAGCACTGGTTACTCAATTTCTAAAATACTCAGATATGCCCTGCAAATAAATAAAAAAAAACCATTTCCATACCCACGCAGCCCCACCACCATAAAAGGTTGTAGATAAATTAAATAAATTCAGGTTTCTTAACCATACCCTTTTCCTAAATGAAGATAAGTTCAATTTATATCCAAAATATATTTAAATATTCTAAAGGTACCATACCAGACCCAAGTTATCAAAAATGTAAACAAAATTTATCTAGCTTATATTTCTGAGCCATATTTTAAAATTTTTAATTCATCCTGTATTGACCCTCTAAGAGAAACTAACCAAGTCACATTTAGACTGAAAAGCTGATTCGGGTTTTAAAGTGGTTCCTCAGAGACAACTGCCAGTTACTAAAACTAGTGTTATTGGATCTCGTGGTTTATTGCGTCATTTGATTGAAAAGACCAAAACAATTCCGTTCTGATCTTCCAGTAATGCTCCTTGGGGGGTGAAGCCCCCAAATTCTGCTGTCCCAAGGAGAGGTGCTGACCTGGAGATTCTGCTGTAACACTCAGCACAAAGCCGGGCCTGGGTCTCAAGCCACCTCCTGCCTTCCGCTGCACCTGCTCAAAATCCCCCACTGTCGCTCTCCACCTGGCCTGGTCGAAGGGAACTTCCAGGGTGAAAACTTGAGGTGAAGTCGAGAAGCCAGAAGGGAAACAGAGATAACCCTCCTAAGAAAGCCAAAGGATCCATTCTCACAGAGTCGGCTTCACACTCCATAATCGCACTGCTTCTCCTGAAGCTGCCTGGTCAGTATCTGATGCGAAGACAGAGAAGCCACCCCGATGTGGAAGAGGATTTGCCAGACATTCCGCAGCCCATGCAGGTACACGTTGCCCAGGCAGATAAAGAGCAGCAACAGCACCACCTTCCTAGTCCTGGCTGGACTGTAGAACAGGTACAAATAACACTGAAATGACACCAGAAGAAGCAGTCCAATCAGAGACAAGGAAATAGCCACGGGTCGGACGCAAGAGGCACATCTTGCACCTGCATGCACGCACACCAGCTTATTAAACCGAATTCACTAAGTGCGACCTGGACGCACTGGATGAGTTGCTGGTAATCACTGGATGAAAGTGGATATTCAAAAGACAGAAGAGAAGTGACATAGATACAGGAGGAATGAAAACATGACACTCTTTAACACGTTTAAGAAATACAGAGGGCAATGCCCCGGCTGTAGGTTGCGGATAAAGAAGAGATGCAGGAAAGGGGAAGAGAGCCAGACTAAGACACCCCAACGAGGGTGGCCTCCAACTGGATTCTTCCTTCAGCGGAGTCATGACAGCCTGTGAAAGGAGCCATCTTTTATCATTCGTTTTTTCCTGAGTTACAACTACATCAGGGAACAACATCCCCTATACTCCCCCTTATCATGTCTTCAAAAATATTTCTGAAACAGGGAAAGTCTCACAGCCGGGAGAGCGACCGGTATTTTGTATAGGGCTATCACAGAGAAAAGAGGCCATTCTTGTTCCTGCGAAAGGTAAAAAAGTAGCTTTTTGGTTCAAAGTTAAAAAAAAACAAGAAGCACATTCTCAAAACCCAGAGCAATTCAACAAAGGCTTAAACTTCACTGGGTGGGAGAGAGCTCCCCATTGAAAGAGCTATCCAAGTATGAATACAGTTGAGATAACAAAGGCCGAGGGATAAGACCCCCACAGCCCTGAAACGCAGGCTCTGAGCACCTCAAATGGCAACACCCAAGGCTCCAGAGACTTGATTTTTCAAAAATGAGTGCATTTTCAGTCCTAGGTTGAAAATTTCTTTTGGGACAATCATGTCCTTCTTAAAAAATAGACCATTCTAGGATGGATGCAGAAAAGAGAAAAGAGAGGAAGTATCCTGAGAACAGAAACTTTAATTGAAAGGAGAAAAAAAAAAAAGCTTAAGAATGTAGAGAAAGTACTAAAGTCCTCGCCTTTTGTGGAGGATGAGAACAGAAAATTACAGTCAGGTTTTTTATTAGAATGAACTCTGCCTATAGGGGATTCAAGAGCTCCATTTTACTCAACCCCTTAAGTATGACACTTACTTAAAAATAACTAAATAATAATCAAAGCTCACTATTAATGTTGCAATGTTTATCTAATTTCCTAAGGACAGATTTGAGTCAGATGGCATTACTATTAAAACAATTTGAGGTGGGGCACCTGGGTGGCTCAGTTGGTTAAGTGTCTGCCTTTGGCTCAGGTCGTGACCTCAGGATTCTGGGACTGAGCCCCGTATGGGGCTCCCTGCTCACGGGGAGTCTGCGTCTCCCTCTGTCCCTCCTCCCACTCATGTCCTGTCTCTCTCTCCCCCTCTCTCAAATAAATAAAATCTTTAAAAAAAAATTTTTTTTAACCTAGTCCTGGGTTTAGGAAAAAAAAGCACATATAGGTGGTTACTTCTGCAGAAGGACAAATCTATACTTGGAGCACCCTGACTATAAGTAAGACCCTGCCCCACATTAGTCAGGCCCAACCCAATCCCCACAGCAGTTTCATCCCTCCCTTTTTGGGAGTCGAGTCCAAATTTCTGGCTTCTGTTCAGCCATTGTCAAAGGCTCTGTAGCCTAGGGCAAGTGGCTTTCCCTTTCTGAGCCCAATATTCTTCCTCTGTAAAATGCAACAACTGGGCAGGACAGGCCTAGGGTCCTTCCAGTAAGGACCTGGTCCATGACATGCCTTAGTGGAACAAAATCACATCTAGAAACTTGTTCATGATTCCAATAGAAGAACAAATTAAGTCCATGGAGTTCAACCCATTCAACAAAATATCAATGTTTCACCCACCTGGAAAATACAGGCTACAAAAGGAATAAGAAAAGCCAGAATATTTCCAATCTCTTCGTGGGCAACCTAAAACAAATATAAGAAACAAATACAAGAAAAGGAATATTCAGATGAATGCAACACTAGGACATGAAGCCCTTCACACCTCGTTCGCTTTGGTGTGGTGGATAATACAAAATCCCTGGCTGGGGGAGACATAAGTCCCTGTTTATTTACCAGAGCAAGGCTTGGCATGCAACTGTTTTCAACAGCCTGGGCACATCATGCGCCCTCACATCCCTGTGCTTCTGTGTTACGCGCCCAAGCTGGATTGCCTCCCAACGCCACCACTTCTCAAAATCCTACGCTTCTGGGACGCCTTGGTGGCTCAGTTGGTTAAGCGGCTGCCTTCGGCTCAGGTCATGATCCCAGAGTCCTGGGATCGAGTCCCACATCGGGCTCCTTGCTCGGCAGGGAGCCTGCTTCTCCCTCTGCCTCTGCCTGCCTCTCTGTCTGCCTGTGCTTGCTCTCACTCTCTAACAAATAAATAAATAAACTCTTTAAAAAAAAAAAAATTCTAACAAATAAATAAATAAACTCTTTCAAAAAAAAAAAATTCTACGCTTCTGTCAGCACACAGCTTTCCCTAACTCCGCCCACCCCCGGGGTACTGCTACCTCCTGAGCGATGTCACCACACTCTACCACCTTGCTGGCCAGGTGCCTGTTCTAATGTGTACAGACGCTTGGTAAGTATCGGGGTGTGAATAACCATGAAAAACAAGAGTGGGAACCCCGGCACACATTGGCTAAAGACAGGATATGGTGACAGGAGGTCACTGCTGCCCGTCTCCACACAGGTGAGCCTACATTAGTCTCCTGAGACCCAGCCTCAGCTGTGCTTCAGACTTCGGCCACCACCATCAAGGCTGTGAGCATTACAGCTCTATTTTTAAAAGTAGTATCTATCTGCTTAAGCCTACAGTGATTCTGTACTTCTTAAAAAGTGTTTTAAACTGGGATGCCTGGGTGGCTCAATGGGTTAAGCTGCTGCCTTCGGCTCAGGTCCTGATCCCAGAGTCGTGGGATCGAGTCCCGAATGGGCTCCTTGCTCAGCAGGGAGCCTGCTTCTCTCTCTGCCTCTGCCTGCCTCTCTGCCTACTTGTGTGCTTTCTCTGTCTCTCCTCTCTGACAAAGAAATAAATAAAATATTTTTTAAAAAGTGCTTCAAACTTTTTTTTTTTTTTGGGTGGCTCAGTCGTTAAGCGTCTGCCTTCAGCTCAGGTCATGATTCCGGGGTCCTGGGACCGAGTCCTGCATCGGGCTCCCTGTTCCGAGGGAAGCCTGCTTCTCCTTCTTCCACTCCCTCTGCTTGTGTTTCCTCTCTGTCTCTCTCTCTGTCAAATAAATAAAATCTTTTTTTTTTAAGTATTTTAAATATTTGAAATTTAGAAAAAATGTTTTAAAAGCACTGAAATAGAAGGTTGCTTTGATTGGAGCAGGCTGACAAATCAGCTTCCTGGTGCTACAGCTCTCTGACAAAGACACAGGGAGGGTAGCATCTGCATCATATAAATCAGAGTAGGAGGAACTTTTCCCAGGGGGACAAAGCCTGAACCTCAAAGTTGTAGAATCAAATTTGCTCTTGAGCCATCGGGCCCCTGGCGTGACTCCTGGGCCCCACGGATGTCTCCGTAGCACACTAGTTCTCACCAGCTCCCCCTTTGGCTTCTGAGGACAACAGATACAAAAGAGCAAGTCTCATATTTGTTCAGCCAACTATAAAGAATGTACTTTAACATAAAAATCGTATTTTAATTAAAAAATTTTGAAATCTTAGGGGCGCCTAGGTGGCTTAGTTGTGAAGTGTCTGCCTTCGGCTCAAGTCATGATCCCAGGGTCCTAGGATCAAGCCCCAAAAGCTCCCTGCTCAGGGGTAAGCCTGTTTCTCCCTCTCCCACTCACCCTGCTTGTGTTCCCGCTCTTGGTGTGTCTCTCTCTGTGTCAAATAAATAAATAAATAAATAATCTTTAAAAAAAAAATTGAAATCTTTGTGTATAACAACCTTACAAGTGAAGTGGATCCCCACCAGTTTCTTCCACTATAGGTCCTTCAATGTAAACTACAATAAACAAAGGTTACCTGTAAAGAATGTTCTGCAAGGTGAATCCCACGGATGAGATTCAGAGCAGCACACATGATGTTGAGAATAAGCGAGAGGACACCCAGGGCTGTCACTGGTTCCATTCGGAAATTAGGAGCTTCACAATTAAAAAAAATAAGTGTCTAGTGAACATAATTTCTATATGAAAGAAAAATAAACAAAGACATTAACTAGACCTCCACTAATGGCAGGCTCAGTATGTTAAACACAGAATTACAAACGTATTAACTAAAAGCAGCTGTTAGCAAAAAAGGCAAGAAATGAAGGACAGAATGGATCTGGGAATCCGAAGTGAGTTCTTCCAGAAAGAGGTCCTTCTCCGAGGAAGCACAGGTTTTTCAGGTCCTGATTTTCTCTCTACTTAAAGCCGTGGTTTTCAGCCAGGAGTGATTAACCCCTCAGTGGACATGTGGCAATGCTAGAGACATTCTGGGGTGTCAACACTGCGAACAGGGTGTCAGTGGCATCCAGTGGGTAGAGGCCATGAAGGCTTCTGAACATCCTACAATGCCCAGGACAGCCCCTCACAACGAGGGATCATCTGGTACAAAATGTCAAAATGGCTTAGATTGAGAAATCCTGATTTAAAGCCATTTATGGCTTTATCTGTAAATTGGTTATCAAATTCTGACAACATTTCTATCATATACTTCAACTCTCAAATTCTAAACAAGGACAGTATTCAGTGTCTCCTGTGCTTCTGAAGTAATTCACAGCAAATGCAGTTTCTAAAATTCTAAAATAACTGGGAAGAGGAGGGAAACATTGATTATTTGAGCTATAAACTATTTCTGGAACTCTAGAACAAATGATCATTCTCTCTCCAAAGACACCTGCTAAGACTGATTCCCGGTCACACAATTAAATGGTGACTCCTTCCCACCCCCATTCTCTTACTGTGATCTTTTAAAATCATCCCTTCCTGTCCCACATTTCACACACACACACACACACGCACGCACACATACAAATATCTAGCCACAACCCTACTGATGCCTGTTGTTAGTGTGTTAGAGTTTCCACCGAGCTATCAAAGTTCCTGTTAGAACAGAACATGCTACCTGTAAAGATTCTAGCCTCGGGACAATAGGGTGAGTCAAACCACTGTAAAATGTCCTAGAAAGACAAGCAAGTTGACATTTTCTGGATTTGCTTCTCTTGTCTAAGTGGTTAAAAAACAAAACACATATTACAAAGTTATCCCATCTTTATATAAGGCAATAGAAGCAGCTTGGGGTTCAAATGTCCAGTCTTCCTTCTATGAAAGTTAAGTCCATTTCCAATATAAATGACCACTTACTGACAGGCATGAGAGCCAATCCAGGAAAGTATTGGTTGAAATAGATTAAATCAAAACACAAAGGTAAGCCAAAAATGTGAATTTTTAATACACCACTTTTAAAGTTCAAGCAATGAGCTCAGTACATAAACTGTTAAAATAATTAGACTGTTATAGTGGAGACAACTCTTTCAAAGAAGGATTCAGTTCTTACACCACTACAGAAGGCTTAGGATGTAAATATCCACTTTAATAAAAAATTGGTTTGTGTGTAACTGTAACAAGGAAAACAAAAAAAAAAATCATGCTTTGTTACGTGGTAGGTATTGAGTGGCTAATGGTGTTAATGCCAGACCATGTCACGGAATGCCAGGGCACTCAGCTCAGTAAACTGCAGGGACAGATGGACGTCCCCAGGGCTCACAGGGAACCAGACAGTGAGAGCATTAGAAGCTGCAGCTCTGGCCCTGCCTGCTATCATCCCCATGACTTTCCCTCCCTCGGTTAAAGGGGACAGGGGTTTCTCAGTGGAGATTTGCAATGTTGCACTAAGTGATAAGATAAGGATTCCCTGGGGCACCTGGATGGCTCAGTGGGTTAAGCCTCTGCCTTCAGCTCAAGTCTTGATCCCAGGGTCCTGGAATCGAGCCCCGCATCGGGCTCTCTGCTCAGCAGGAAGCCTGCTTCCTCCTCTCTCTCTGCCTCCCTCTCTGCCTACTTATGATCTCTGTCAAATAAATAAATAAAATCTTTAAAAAAAAAAAAGACAAGGATTCCCTGTCAAAGGTGAAAATAGAAAAGAGAAAGAGAGAGAGAAAGAGCATGTACAAATCTACACAGTTTAGTAAGTAACTTCCTTCATGTTGAAACTTGTAGACTTCACCCCAGTTAAGGAAACAATCTGCCAAGTCACTCTTCTGAACGTCATCACCAGTTGCCCACTCCCGCAATCAATTCGATATTGTAAGAGTCAAGTGTTTTCTAACAGTCACCTGCAAACAGGATCAGTCCATATATTTCCCCACATATTTCATACACCCACCCCCCAAAAGAACCTCCGATTTAAAAAAAAGAAAAAAAGATCAAAAAATAAATTTAAAAAATAAAAAAAGGTCAATGTCCACTTGAAACACCTAATGTCATGCCATCTTCATCAACACCGGAGCACAGCTAACCACTTACCAGGCTCCAAGTGTATCTGTGTGTGACCGTTCATTATTCCATTTGCCACATCGGTGTCCTCCAGAGTGAGGACCACTGGAGGCTGGAACTCCAGCTCCTCCTGAATTTTTTCCAAGCTGCTCTCCATCTGAACACAACTTAAGTGGTTAAAATGCCCCTTCACTTTCTGAATGATACTGTCTGCAAAAAGAGAGCACCCCAAGTTAAGCAGCTGCACGGGAATGGATCTCATAGAACAATATGTACAAAATGAAGTTCACATTTCTAAGCAAACTACTAAGTCAGCCAGAGTGTCGAGACATACCTAATGGTCAAATGACTACTATGTGTCATTACTGGTCTCATCAATCTCTTCAGTGCACAATACTTAAAATATGCATGTCTCCGGAGAAGGCAATGATGCTCTCCAGCATCTCAGTAATGAGGAAGTCAAAGGATAGGGGCTTGAGTCTTAGCTCAGCCACTTCTGATAGCACAGTCCAGGGCAATTTACTGAAATGTTTCAAAGCTCAACAAGGGAAGACAGTTCTTCTTGAACTAATTATCCCAAAAAAAGGCATGTGAGAAAAAAATTACAAATAAATGTGATTATATAAACTAAGATTCTATATTTGAAAGGTATTGGTTTAATTACTGTAATAATTGGTATTGGTTTAATTATTGTATTTACCTTAGTATTAATCCATTACCAAGTTTTAGTAAGTATCTGAAGTAGTTTCAAACATACTGGCAAAGCAAACTGATGCATAAGGCACACACAGAATAGCTACTATGATATTCTCCTTCCACTCAGCAGGGGGCACGCATGACACCGGGGAAGGGTCTGCTGTCAGAGCACACACAGCACTTTGGCAGGAAGGTACATACAGCACCGAGGCGGTGGGGAGAAGAACACAGTCCACAGCTGCTAAGGGACTGACAGCCAAGGGACTCCACAGCTGTGGTCTGTCCGGGGCTAGTATGCCCTCTTTGCAGGAAGAAGTGGGGCTGAGAGCAGCAGTGAACGAGGTCTCACAGGGACACTTGGGGAGAACCTTCTGTCTGTGTCACAGGTCTGCCAGGAAAGAGGCCTGTGTCCCAGGGACTTCCCCAGCACCTCTTGGGTGACAAAGAAATGCCAGCCGGTGGGCCACATGAGGGGGTCTGAGGGCTCTGGCAATAGTTCCAGAAAGCGACACTTCTCTGCACCCACCAACTGCTGCCAGTCCCTTATTCGAGCAGCTGTCTACACAGAGGCCACAGAAGGTCCCCCCACTCCCACCTCAACTCCTGTTCTACCGAGAGCTCAGGATGACTTGACTCACCTGAGAAAAACAGCATACACTGTAATTATCAAGCCTCTACAAGGCCTCTGTGGCAACGTCTAGGAAAAAACTACCCTCTTTCAGAGCAGTATTCCTCAGACCTCTGAGTGAAGGCCGTTTTTCTTATTTCCAAATGGATGCAGACTGATACTCTGATAAAAGGCAATAAAAAGACTGCAGGAATGTCAAAGTACTGTATGAATTTCTAAACACTTGTTTTCTCACTTTCTGTACCTACCTCACAATAGGGGAACCACCCTTTGAGTAGTAACTCTACAGCAAGAGGGAGAGGTTGGCAAGCCTTCTTAAAGGGCCGCATAGTCAATATTCTCGGCTTCTAGGGCCTGTGTGGTCTCTGTCACAACTATTCAATTCTGCTGGTGAGAGGCAAAGCAGCCACAGGCAACCCGTAAAAGAATGAGCATAGCTGACTTCCACTTTATTAAAAAAAACAAAAAAACAAAAAAACAGGCACCTGGCCCCTGGATCACAGTTTGCTGACCCCTGCTTCAGAGGACTATGGGGAATAACAGAGATGGGATTCACCATTCCCCAACCCTGCCTCAGGCTCTGAGGAGGTGGGAAGCCAGCACTAAGCCCTGAAGCTTTCCGGGCTGCATCAATCACGGTGAAGTCTCAGGGGACCAGGCTGACCTCCAGTGACATGCCGCAGCATCTCCAGAGGTTTTCCTTGATGGCCAAAAGCCAAATCTAAACCATCAGTTCGACACACACAATGCCATAAGAGAGAGCAATATATAAGAGAGAGGGTTACAAACCGAACTCGAGAAAGGCGTATGGCCTGGAGGCCAGGCCAATGCAGGTGGTATCGTAGGAAGCTGTGAATTCCCACCACACGGTCTCCAGGAAGCAGAAGGCCATGGCCGCTGGACACTGGCGGGAGCAGATAGCCATGCAAGCCACATCCCCCAAAGAAGAGAAACTGAAACAAAGGGGCAATACCTGCATTAGCAGAGGGCAGACCCCTGTATTCCTGCCCCATACTCAGACACAGCCATGCCCGCGCCCGGCACCTGCCTGGCCTTGAGCAGCCCTCTAGCTGTTTGCTGCGTGTCTATTGTCTCTTTGGCTGGGCCTACCTGGCACTTTGCCTTTCTTGTCCTTCTTCTAAACTAGGGAGCAGTTATTTGCCACTGACACTGTGTGATCGTTCTTTTTGATTCCTGCACGAGGGATGCACATCCCACTAGGGAGAGGTAGCCTCAGGCTTCTCTGCACCTATAAAGCAAAATCTTCTTCTTTAATCAACACCGATAGCTTTCTAATGTTCAATCATCCCGGCATCCTGAAATGAAGCCTTCTTGGGGGCAATTCATATATATTCACATACACACAACTGCTAGATTTAGTTTGCTAATGTTTTATTTAGGACTTTTGTGTCTATGCAAACGAAGACTGGCCTGTAATTTCCTTTCCTACACTGTCTCCATCTGGTTGTGATATTGGGGTTATTCTGGTCTCATAAAACTGATGCAGGGTTTTCTCCTTCTTTTTGACTTTTCAGACTGTCATGCTACCATTTCAGGTTCTGGGGACCTAAGTTCTTCTCTCTGTGGTGTCTACTGACTCCCACTCATTGAAAAATAGCTCCTTTGGTGTTCTGTAATTTTTGGTGAGAGGGACCAGTGTGGAGCTTCTTTTTTTGTTTTTTTCTGTAAGAATCTCTCAAGGACTGAGTTGTGGCACACGCCTTCTGGAGGAGCTTTCCATTTGCTCTGGTCAGTTACTCCAGGAGTGTCATCAGTCTGGAACCAATATCAATCACTGAACCTTGGTTTAGACTTAAACCACAGTCCCACATGAGGCACAGAAGCAGGGTTCCAATGTCTTAGATGAGATTTTGTTTTTCCTTCCCATTCAAAGCCAAGTAGAGATGAGCAACTCCTGTACTGGTGGGTGGCTATTTCCCACCTGTCACGGTTCTACCAGGGCTATCTCCTGACCAGAATGCCTTCCTCATGCCCAGGTCTTTTTCCTACACCTCACCCAATGGAAGCCCAAGGGCCTCTCCCTTCGTTTATGCATGCTGAAACTCAAGGCCTGAATTGATCCTGACTGGTTCCCCAGGAGCCTCAGTGTCAGCTCACACCCTTAGCACCTTGATATTCTGTTCCCTGTCACTTCTGGGACCTTGGGAATTCTTTCTTTCGAGCTCAGCTACACATTGAAAACAATTTCTCATATACATTTACCCACATTTCAGGATGTTTCTCGCAAAGAGTTTTTAGGTTATACTGTTCTATCATCTTTTTATATAATTGGAAGTCTCTACATAAAAACTTTGTCAATTAAAAAAAAAAGGATAACCTCCTCCTTATACAAGAAACTTTCCAGAAGGGCTTAAGTCTGTCTAGGGTGGGTATTTCTATTTGAAAGAGGATCCCTATTTGTAGGCTGACTGTGTCTCCCAAAAAGATATGCTGAAGTCCTAACTCCCAGTGCCTGTGACTATGACCTTATTTGGAAACAGTATTTGCAGATGCAATCAAGAAAATATAAGGTTATGGGGCACCTGGGTGGCTCAGTGGGTTAAAGCTTCTGCTTTCGGCTCAGGTTATGATCTCAGGGTCCTGGGACGGAGCCCCATATCAAGCTCTCTGCTGGACGGAGCCCCGCATCAAGCTCTCTGCTCAGCAGGGAGCCTGCTTCCCTTCCTCTCTCTCTGCCTGCCTCTCTGCCTACTTGTGATCTCTGTCTATCAAGTAAATAAATAAAATCTTTAAAAAATATATAAGATTATAACGGATTAGAGTAGCCTCCATCCAATGACTGGTGTGAAATTTCATTACAGAGACAGAGGGAAGAAGGCCACATAACCAAGAAGGCAGAGACTGGAGTAACTCTTCTATGGGACATGGAATGACAAGGATTGCCAGCAACCACTAGAAGGTGGTAGAGAGGCATGGGAAGGTCTTCCTTAGAGGGTCCAAGAGTCCATGGCCCTTCCAACACCTTCATTTCAGACTTCTGGCCTCCAGAACTGTGAGAGAATAAATTCCTGATGTTGTAATTTGTTAATGGTAACTGTGGGAAAATATTTCAACTCCTTAACTATAAAATAAGCTATAATACTGCTCACCCATACAGAAAAAAAAAAGCCTGTTTCATCTGTGAGTATTTAATCCAAAATACAAATAAGCAGTACATTTTACATTCCAGTTTTCACAAAAAACTGCTGAAACACCCAGAAAGTCCTCTGAAGTCACAGACCTTTTTTTTTTTTTTCTCTTATCAAGAGAAAAGTTTTCCTATTTGCAGTCCAGCACCAAGTTCCCATAGGATGTTAGATAATCAGAGCATATAATGAGGAAGGGACACAGAGGAAGGTAGTTTCAGGTACAGCTCAGTTTTTGCTCCTGAGCCACAGGAGCCCACACACTAACAGAAGGGCAAGAGTGGGAGTAGCAGGCTCTGGGCGGGGGGGGGGGCGCAATCATGCTTCCTTGATTCTCTGGCTGTAAATCCACACCACCTCAGACCACTATCTGACAGCAGACCCACTTGTGACACAGCATGTGATCACCTAATGTTATCCCCACACATGCTTCAAAGTAAACCGAAGTTTGCAGATGTTCTGAAAAAGTGAACATGCTTGCTTACTGTATATTGAAGTCACAGCCTTCCGCAGAACCTCGACCTGGGTATTGGGCCAGTCGCAAGGCTAAAGTCTTGAGCCGTCTCCGGCATTCCAGAAAATCTTGGGTGTGGTAAAAGTCAGTGGAGGCGGAGAGAGGCAGTCCATCCCTCACCCTCACCACACAGGCAAAAAGGATCATAGACATGGTCTGCAGGGGAAGTCATGAGGACACCTGAGGAAAGCAAGGTCATCTTATTACTGAGGGCAGATGATAGTGACAGAAACATCCCTGTGCCTGAAACGTCATTCTGGTGGTTCCACCCTCACCCCCACTGGAACTGCAGATGTTGCCTGTATTACTACTTTCCTGGCCTCTACTGCTATGTTGCTCCCTATCTTCCTCCTTTGTTTTCCTTCCTTTCTCTTCCTCACCTGTAACTCTGCTTTTCCTTCTAACGAACCTCTCCCCTTCCAGAATGAAACCAACTAGGATGAGGGAGAAAGGAATAGAGAAGCAAGGAAGCTGCACCAGGAAGGCTCAGGAGCAATAGCAACGACAGGGGGGTTGCTGGGACACAGGTAGCAAGATGGCCCCAAAGGGACTGGAGGCACCTGACCCAGAAGCAGTAGGGGTGGGGTCCAGTGTCCTGTGCATTTCAGGTCACCCGGGGAGGCAGGTGTTGAACAATTTGGTTGTCTTATCCTCACCTGTGGTGGAGGGATTCTGATCATCAACCTGAGTTTGTGGCAGGGAGAACAGAAGGCAAAAATGGAACTGAAAGAGAGTATGTCCTCCTGTATTTCTACAAACATCTGATACCTAGCCAGTCTTCAAAATGATGACTGAGTCCCTACAGATGGCTAAAGGAAGTCATTTAGCAAATTATATTACAGTGAGATCCTAAATATTTGGTCACGATATGTGGGCACTAGTAAGAGACAAAAGGAAACAGATTCTGAGCCCTCATGGTGCCCTTGGCAAATCAGAACAAGGTGCTTTTCAGGGTGGAAACAGCCTGGACCAGTTCTGCTGGCAGAGCCTGGCTAGGTTTTAGCCCCAGCCGTTAACTCTGCAGGTGCTGGCACGGGGCATAACCTATACACACAGGCTATGGTAGCCCCACCACCAGGGATCAGTGAGGCGGCCACCACAGCTTTAATGGCTCTTTCCATGCACCCACACATCCTGTTTCCCAGACTGGGTTTGTGACGTCCTCTATCTGATAGGCTGTTAATAGGTACAGATGCTGGTAGACTTTTCTTTTAAAGAGCTCCAAAGATGTAACCTCATTTGACCTCTCATTTCCTATGAGCAGGAGGAAAGGGGTACCCCTCTGATGCACACTCTTCTCTTCACCTCTGTGGCTCGATGTATTCTCCGCCTGTGTCTGCTACTCCTCTGATCTTCCCATATTCAAATCCGGGTCAAGGACTGTCTCCAATCCACCCTTTCCCTGAATCCTTTCCCAGACTTGTCCAGCTGGAAGTACATCTACTTATCTCTTTGTTCTCTATGTTACTAATTTGCATTTCCATTACCTAAGTGTAAGTTCTAAGAATAAAGACCATATCCAGAATGGATAAATGAATAATTATTCCCATTTTACCCATGAAGAGACTGCAGTGGTATCAAAAACAAGAGAAGGCAAAAAGAAAACTTAGTCTATACGCCAACAGATCCTACCAACTCCATTGTCCCATCTCCCCACATATTCCATTGAGGAATAAAAATGTGAAAAGCCCCAGGAAAACTGCCTCCACACACAAAAGTGCTAAGTTCCCAGCACAGCTAGCAGGGCCTGGCCAACTGCCAGAAGGCCCTGTGGGCTATACCCCAGCTGTTTGGCCAATGCTGAGACCTCGAGCACCAAAGAGGTCACCAGGGCTTGGATGTACGGAGGCTAATCTCCTTACCTTCTTATACTTTCATGAATGTTTGAAATATTTAATTTAGAAATAATTTTTTAAAGATTTATGGGCACAAATCCCTGATAGAGATGGGGAAGACTAAAAGATGAATGTGAGACTAGGACTTAGGGGTGAAACAAGAACCACAACTTGCTTGTTACCTTGACAACAGTGTTATTTTGGTGAATGCAAGGTGCAAGGTATAGCCATTCTGCAACGCATGTAGACAAGTGTTTAAGAATCCCTGTAATGAAGATGTTTCTCAGCACACTACTTGATAAGAAAGAACAACAACTTCAACAAGAATGCTAGGCCAAGATTTAAAGATGCTGAGTACTCCTCCCACCCTCCCCACCACCAACCTAAAAAAGGAGAGAGAGAGAGAGAGAGAGAATATGAATTCATGAAATACCAAGAGAGTCAGAGACAGGACAGAAACACCCCAAGGCAAAATAAAAGTACTTTCTAGGGGGCTGAGTAAATTCTATGTTCTTTAAGGGAAAACAGTATGCATGTATTCCAACTGTCAACCCCCAATATCCTCTCTAGTGCTATTTTTATAGAACATCTACTATGTGCTAGGTATTGATTTAAACCAGTAAAAAGGAAAACTGAACTTTCCAAGTGATAGTAGTCAGAGAACCAGTTCTACCATTCTCTAAAGGACCCAAACATCCCCTCCAGGCTCTCTACTTTACCCTCTTGACCATTTTGGTGATAAAACCTGCCTCTCCTCAAACAATAGCATTCAAGATAGATAAAACCATTGGTCAATTCTATCAAGTTTGTAATATTGTAAACTATTATGATGCTTACAGGAAGGGGACACTGATATTAAGGGTCACCTGTGTTTGTGTACATGTATGAGTGTGTAAGTATATAGGATGACAGCCACCTGAGGTGGAGGGATTTTACATACGGCTGTGGAAGTGTCTAAGAACAAAGACAACAGCATTTTGTTCCTCTGTGACATGTACTTTGTATCCCAAAAGATGAAAAAACCTTAATACAAACAGGGAAAGGCTCATCTTTGTGTCTTCGCAGGGCCTGGTAAGAGCTTTGTATACTGTAGGGATCTGGTGTTTGCAAATTCAGATTATGAGCTATGATGAGATGGTCTATACTTGAATAAGAGATCTAGATCTAATCACTGCTCCAAAAGAAGGAACTGAGAACTTCTGCTTCTGAAAAGGTGGAGTTTAAGTACTTTTTCCTACTCCCACTAATAGTACTGAAAACCATGGACATTATATATAAGATAAACATAAACATCTGAAAGGTGGAGAGAAGGCGGCAGACTGGCGAGAGACTTTGGGAACTGAGGAATGACAGAGTTGTGTGAGCTTGCTCAGTTTTCTTTTTGCCTCATATATCCCGGTCTTGGTGCTGGAGAAGCTGGCAACCCAAAAATGCCAATGAATGTAGACAAAAAAAGAAGAAGGAGGAAAAAAAGGACCCAACAATGAAAAAAAGCATTCTCTCTCTATCCAAAGAAGAAGGAAAGGTACATCAGCCCAGCAAAACAGAAAAGTTTTAGACACAATCATTCCACTCCAGTAAAACACCAAAGAAAAACTGTAGCCATCATATATCTATAACAAAGGCTGAATTAAGAACCCATACTTCTTCTCTTACCTGGCACTAATATGTTGCCCCCCCCCCTCAACTCTCCATGCTGCTGGCATGTCAGAGAAGGTTAGGCAGGGAGCTATAGGCAGCAAAGAGCCAACCTCTCCCACTGTGTCATTAAGGAGACAGAATTCCTATCTCTGCCCAGCAATAATGAGTAGCCCCTTTCCTCCAGGGAGCCAAAAAGAAGCCCAGTGGGGAAACCTGAACTTTTATTCCCACTGGCAATAATGAGATAGGGTTCCCATTTCCCTGCTAACATAAAGGCCAACTAAAACAGATCCAAGTAAGATCCAGAGTCTTGTAACATAATGTCCAAGATGTCCAGGTTTCAATCAAAATTCACTGGCCATACTAAGAACCAGGAAAATCTCAGCTTGAGTAAGAATAGACCATCAGCTGATGCTAACACCAAGATGATAGACTTTAAAGTAACTATCATAAAAATGCTTCAATGAGCAATTATAAACACATTTGAAACAAATGAAAAATTAAAAGTCACAGCAAAGAAATAGTAGATATAAAGAACCAAACGGGGACACCTGGGTGGCTCAGTTGATTAAGCGGCTGCCTTCGGCTCAGGTCATGATCCCAGCGTCCTGGGATAGAGTCCCGCATTGGGTTCCTTGCTCGGCAAGGAGCCTGCTTCTCTCTCTGCCTCTGCCTGCCACTCTGTCTGCCTGTGCTCACTCTCTCTGAAAAATAAATAAATAAAATCTAAAAAAAATAAAAAGAACCAAACGGAAGTTTTAGAATTTAAAAAATACAGTAACTGAAGCAAAAAAATTCATTAAATGAGCTCAACAGCAAAATGGAGGTGACAGAATAATGATTCAAATCAGTAGACATGAAGACAGAACAAAAAAAATACTTAATTTGAACAATCTGAGAGAAATTAGATTGAAAAATATTATACAGAGCCTCAGGGACTGTGGGACTATAACAAAGTATCTAATACACATGTCACTGGAGCACAGGAGAAAGAGAGCAGGACTGAAAAAGTATCCAAAGAGATCAGAAAACTTCCCAAATTTGACAAAAGATATAAGCCAACAGATTCAAAAAGCAGAATAAATCCCAAAAAGGATAAACCCAAAGAAATCATGCCAACAAATACAACAGTCACCCTGATAAAACTAGAGACAGAAAAAATGTTGAAGGCAGCAAGAAATAATACTGGGGGCGGGGTTGGGGGGCAATTCAAATGAGAGCAAATTTCTCATAGAAACCATGGAGGGCAAAGAAAACATATTTCTCAGGACGCCTGTGTGGCTCAGTTGGTTAAGCAGCTGCCTTGGGCTCAGGTCGTGATCCCAGCGTCCTGGGATCGAGTCCCACATGGGGCTCCTTGCTCGGCAGGGAGCCTGCTTCTCCCTTTGCCTCTGCCTGCCTCTCTGTCTGCCTGTGCTCTCTCTCTCTCTAACAAATAAATAAATAAAATCTTTAAAAAAAAAAAACAAACAACAAAAAAAAGAAAACATATTTCTCAAGTGCCAAAAATACTGCCAACCTAGAATTCTGTATTTTCAGCAAAAATATCCTTCAAGAATGAAAGGAAAACTAAACCATATTTAGATGAAGAACACTGAAAGAATCTGTTACCAGCACACCTGCTCTAAGAGAATGGCTAAAGGAAGTTCTCTAAACAGAAAGGAAATAATAAAAGAAAGAATCTTGGGAAAAAAGAAAACACCAAAAGAGAATAAAAACATGGGAAAATACAAGATACTATCCTTCTTATAAGTTTTGTATATTATGTTTGATGATTGAAGCAATAACTATAACATTTCTGGTGCTCTCAATGTATTGAGAGGAAATATTTAAGAGGAAATATTTAGAGGGCACAGAGATACAAAGGGAAGTAAAGTTTCTATGCTTCACTTGAAATGGTAAAATGCTAACTTCAGGAGACTATGATAAGTCATAAATATGCACAAACGTAGACTATATATATGCATGTATAAGTATGTATATGTATGTAAGTATGCATATGCATATAATTACATACATATGTACACTGTAGCTGTATACTAGCAGCCACTGGAAAAGCTATAAAAAGAGACATACTAAAAAAAAAAAGAGACATACTCAAAAACACTATACAGAAATACAAATGGAATTCTAAAAGACATTTGAATTATTCACAGGGATGCAAGGAAAAAGAACACAGAATCAAAAAATAAAAGAGCATACTTAAGTTCTAATATATCAATGATTACATCAAATCTAAATGGTCTAAATATACATTAAAGACAGAGATTGACAGAGTTGATAAAAAACATGACCCAATTATTTACTTTCTCTAAGAAATTCACTTCAAATATAATATAGGTAGATTGAAAATAAGTGAATAGAGAAAAATATACCATGCAAACATTAATCAAAAGAAAGAGTGGGACACCTGGGTAGCTCAGTCAGTTAAGCATCCAACTCTTGATTTCAGCTCAGGTCATGATCTCGGCTCAGGTCATGATCTCAGGGTTTTGGGATCCAGGCCTGCATTGGATTCTGTGCTCAGCAGGGAGTCTGCTTGAGGATTCTCTCTCCCTCTCCCTCTGCCCCTGCCCATGTTCTCTCTCTCTCTCTCTCTCTCACTCTCACTCTCAAATAATAAAAAAAGAATGAGTTACATTAATATCAGATAAAGCAGACTTCAAAGAAAATTCCAAAGATGGAGAACATTACATAATAATAAAAGAATAAATCTACCAAGAAGACATAAAACTAAACGTATATGCACCGAACAACAGACATGTAAAATAGGTAAAGCAAAATTGATAAAGTTAAAGGAGAAATAGACGAATTCACAACTACAGTTGAAAACTTCAACATAACTCTCTCAACAATCAATAGAAAACCAGCAAAGATATAGAAGATCTCAACAACACTATCAACCAAAGTATGAATCAACACTTAAAGAACACTGCATCCAACAAGAGAGTTCCTTTCAAGGACCCACAGCAAGATAGATGTGGGCCATAAAACAAACCTCAACAAATTTTTAAAAATGCATACAGAGGGGCACCTGGGTGGCTCAGTGGGTTAAGCCTCTGCCTTGGGCTCAGGTCATGATCTCAGGGTCCTGGGCATCCCCGCATCGGGCTCTCTGCTCAGCGGGGAGCCTGCTTCCCTCTCTCTCTCTGCCTCTCTGCATACTTGTAATCTCTGTCAAATAAATAAATAAAATCTTTAAATAAATAAATAAATAAATGCATACAGAGTGTGATCTGGGAACACAATGTAATCAATCTAAAAAGTAATAATAGAGAAGTACTAAAAACCTCCAAACACTTAAAAATTAAACAACACACTTTTAAATAACCCGTGAGTCAAAAAGGAAGTGTCAAAGGAAATTTTAAAATACACTGAATAAAAAGGAAAACATATCAAAATTTGTGGGACACAGCTAAAGTAGTGTTAAGAGGGAAGTTATAGCACCAAATCCTAATATTAGAAAAAATAACAAGGGAATACTATAAACAACTCTACATCCATAAATCTGACAATGTAGATGAAATAGTTCCTTAAAAAGCACTATCACAATTCACCCAATATGAAATAGGTAATTTAAACAATCTTATAACCAAATTTCCTATTAAGAAATTTTCATTTGTAATTTTAGAACTTCTGAAATCTCTAAGCCAAGATGGTTTCACTGGAGGATTCTACTGAACATGTAAAAAATGTAAAGAAGAATTAACACCAATTCTGCACAATCTCTTCCAAAAAATAAAAGAAGAGGAAACAATTCCAAATTCTTTTTATAAAGATAATATCACCCTGATGTTAAACCCAGAAAACTATAGGCCAATAATCGTCATGAACTTGTACGTGAAAATCCTTAACAAAATATTAGCACCCAGAATTCAGCAATATAATAAAATGAATTAGACACCATAACCAAGTGAGATTTATTCCAAGGATGCAAGGCTGGCTTAACATAGTAAAATCAGTCACTATAATCTATTATATTAATAGGCTAAAAAAAATCACACAATGATATCAATTAATATAGAAAGGACATCTAACGAAATTCAACACCTCTTCATGATAAAACCTTCAGCAAAATACAAAGAGAGGTGAACTTCCTCAACGAGGTGAAGAACATCTACAAAAAGCCTACAGCTAACATCATATTTAATGGCTAAAGACAGAATGTGTCCCTCTAAAATCAGACATCAAACAATCATGTCTGTGCTCACAGTTACTATTAAACACATTACTAGAAGTTCTACCCAGTGCAGTAAGAAACAGAAATAAAAGGCAGAGAGATACAAAAAGAAGAAACAAAACTACTCTTATTGGCCAATGACATAGCAATCTACATGAAAAATCCTGAGGAGCCTACCAAAACACCTCCTAGAACTAATGAATTCAAAAAGGTTGCAAGATGTAAGATCAACATACAAAAATCAACTGTATTTCTGTAAACTAGCAAGAACACATAGAAAACAAAATTAAAAACAAAATACCATTTACAATTACGCCAAAAAATCTCAATGAAGCTATAATTTTTAAAATAAAATACTTAGGTATAAATTTAACTCAACATCTATAGGGCTTCTATGCTGAAAACTACAAAACACTGCTGAAAGAAATCAAAGAAGTTTTAAATAAATGAGGAAATATACCATGATCATGGATTGGATGACTCAACGTAGTAAAGATGTTAATTCTCACCCAAACTGATACTCGTTAAATGCATTCCCTATAAAAATAACAGAATAACAGTTTGTAGAGATAGATAAAACTATTCTAAAATTTATGTGGGAAGGCAAAGAAACTAAAATAGCTAAAACAATTTTGAAGAAGAATAAAGTGGAAGGAACCATGCTATCCTATTTCAAGACTTATTATATAGCTACACTAGTCAAGATTGAGTGTTACTGGCAGAAGAACAAAAACAAAGATCAACAGACAATACAGAAATAGACCTACAGAAGTACAGCCAAATGATTTTTGACAATGGTGCAAAAGCAATTCACTGGAGTGAGGATAGTTTTTTCTGTACTTGGTGCTGAAGCAATGGATATCTATAAGGAAAAGAATTCTTGACCTAAACCTCACACCTTACATAAAAATCAATTCAAAATGTGTCATAAATGTAAATCTAAAAAATAAAACTATAAAAATGGAAGAAAATATAAGAGGAAATCTTTAGGACTTGGAGAAGAGTTCTTAGACATGATACCAAAAGCATAATCCACAAAAGAAAAAAATAGTAAATTGGATTTCATCAAAATTAAAAATATTCAATCTGCAAAACCTCCTGCAAAAAGGATGAAAAGGCAATCCAGAGATTAGGAGAAAATATTTTTTAAACCCACATATCTGATATATAGATATCTATATAACTGGAATCTATAAAGAACTCTCAAAATTCAACAGTAAAAAAAAAAACCCAATTAGAAAATGGGTGAAGTACATGAACAGACATTTCACCAAAAAGAATACACAGGTGGCAAATAAGCACATGAAAAGATGTTCAGCATTACTAGCAATTAAGGGAAAAGTAACTTAAAATCACAATGAGATAATACTACATACCTATGAGAACAGCTAAAAAAAATTTTTTTAAAATTTATTTATTTGTTAGAGAGAGAGAGCGAGCACAGGCAGACAGAGTGGCAGGCAGAGGCAGAGGGAGAAGCAGGCTCCCTGCCAAGCAAGGAGCCTGATGTGGAACTCGATCCCAGGATGCTGGGATCATGACCTGAGCTGAAGGCAGCTGCTTAACCAACTGAGCCAGCCAGGGGTCCCGAGAACAGCTAAAATTTTTTAAAGTGAAAATATCAAATGCTGGGAAGGCATGCATAGGAACTGAATCTCTCATATGTTACTATAAAATGGTACAGGCACGTGGGAAAGTAGTTTGGCAGTGTCTTTTAAAACTAAACATGCAGGGACGCCTGGGTGGCTCAGTTGGTTAAGCAGCTGCCTTCGGCTCAGGTCATGATCCCGGTGTCCTGGGATAGAGTCCCTCGGCAGGGAGCCTGCTTCTCCCTCTGCCTCTGTCTACCACTCTGTCTGCCTGAGCTTGTGCTCTATCTCTCTAATAAATAAATAAATAAAATCATAAAAAAAAAACTAAACATGCAATTAACAAATGATCTATCAACCACACTCCTGGGCATTTATCTCAGAGAATGAAAATTTATGTCCACACAAACACCTGTATACAATTGTTCTTAACAGCTTTATTTATAACAGTCAAGAACTGGAAACAAATATCCTAAAAATAGTGAATGGTTAAAAAAAAAACACAGTACATTCATATAATGGAATACTACTCAGTAGTAAAAAGAAAGGAACTATTGAAACTCAAAACAACTTGGATGGATCTCAAAAGCACTGTGTTGAACAACAACAACAAAAAAAACCCCTATCTCAAAAGGTCACATATCTTAGGAATCCTTTTATGTAACATTCTCAGAATGACAAAATTACAGAGATGAAGAAATGATTAATGGTGCCAAGGGTTAGGGATGGTGGGGAGGAGGGGAATGAGTGTGACTAGGAAGGAGAACAAGAGGAAGATCTTTGTGGTGATGCAACAATTCTGTATCTTGACTGTGATGGTGGTTATAGGAAACTACACATGTGGTAAAGTGGCATGGATATACACTTTATACCAATGTTCATTTCCTAGATTTGATATTGTTCTATCCTTATTATGTAAGATGTAACCAGTGGGGGAAACTAGGTAAAAGGTATATGGAACCTCCCTGTACTATCTTGGCAACTTCTTATAATTACTTTTAAATAAAATTTGAAAAAAAAGGTATTAACTTAAAGTCTTTCTATGTTTAAGTGTCATTTTCAAATATCTCTACAAGTAGGTCAATAATCTTTTCTGCTACTTAACTATAGTTTCAATGATTTATGTGCGAATGTTGAAAAACATGTCTTATGGGGTGCCTGGGTGGCTTAGTTGTTAGACATCTGCCTTTGGCTCAGGTCACGATCCTGGGGTCCTAGGATCATGCCCAGCATCGGACTCCCCGCTCAGCGGGAAGCCTGCTTCTCCCTGTCCCACTCCCCCTGCTTGTGTTCCCTCTCTCACTGTGTCTCTGTCAAATAAATAAAATCTTAAAAAAAAAAAAAAAAAAACTTTTTTTTAAAAGAATTTTATTTATTTATTTATTTGACAGAGATCACAAGTAGGCAGAGAGGCAGGCAGAGAGAGAGGGGGAAGCAGGCTCCCCGCTGAGCAGAGAGCCCGATGTGGGGCTCGATCCCAGGATCCTGGGATCATGACCCGAGCCCAAGGCAGAGGCTTTAACCCACTGAGCCACCCAGGCGCCCCAAAAACAAAAAACGTTTTATAGCGAGCAGCTCCATAACTACATGACATTTCCAAACTGGAAGGTACTCTAATCTCAGAATTAATTAAAATAAAAGTTGTTGGGGAGCTCAGCGGGGAGCCTGCTTTCCCCCTCTCTCTGCCTGCCTCTCTGCCTACTTGTGATCTCTCTGTCTCTCTGTCAAATAAATAAATAAAATATTAAAAATAATAAAAATAAAATAAAAGCTGTTTACCAATAACTTGCATTCAGTTCAACAAACAAGAAGTAGTGGTATAAATCTGGAAAGTCATGCCACAATTATAGAAAAAAAATTATCCATTATATAAGGACAAAAGCACCCTTGGAGTACTCACACAGAGCCACTAGTTTGTCTTCCAGGTCTTCCCAGCTCCTTCTACAGGTCAGTAGGCCTCAAAACCTAACACCATGCCTGGCACACATGAGGAAGGCCTCGGTAAAAACTGCTAAGCAAATGAATGAATGACCTAAGAGCTGCTTTATTTTGGCCCACTGGGAAAAGAAATGTGGGTCTGCAGATCTTGCCATATTCTGATCCATATTTTGAGCACTGTTCCACAATAAATTTTTACTTGGAGAGGAAAAAAAATTATTTAAATAGATTTTTTAAAAGTAGAAACTGAATTAGTAATCAAATACACAGCACCCAAGTTACTATTAGGCTTTATGAAAATTATATTGTAATCTGCCTCCCCCTTTCCCTAAATCCTCTTCTCAGCATCTATTTATAAACTGCTCCTGTCATAGATTATCCCTCTTCTACCAGCAAATACTTTGTACCTAGCTGGAAGCCACCCTTGTTCCCACTGGTTTTTCTCCTTCCCCCTTACACTTAGCCCTCTCCCAAATCCCTACTACATATACTCCTCCTCCTCCTCCCTCCAAAAGGGAGAGAGAGGGGCACCTGGGTGGGCTCAGTGGTTTGAAGCCTCTGCTTTCGGCTCAGGTCATGGTCTCGGGGTACTGGGATCAAGCCCCGCATGGGGCTCTCTGCTCAGCGGGGAGCCTGCTTCCTCCTCTCTCTCTGCCTGCCTCTCTGCCTACTTGTGATCTCTATCAAATAAATAAACAAAATCTTAAAAAAAGAGAGAGAGAGAAAACGTGAAAGAAAAACACCAAATGACCAGGTCATGACGAGGCCTTGCAAAAGATTAACATGAGGAAGCAAAAAAAGTTTTATTCGGTACTCAAATATTCAAACAAGTCTTGACCATAAGGCATATTACCCACTCATTGAATATATAATGCAGAGAACAATGCTGAGTTATGTCATCCTTACTGAATTCATCTTCAGCCACAAGACTTGAGAACTGGTTACCCAATTAAGATCACTCAGGCTCCTTTGTACCATGTTGGTTGGGGACAGTGTGGGGGGGCGGGTGGGTTGAAGTCAATTCTATGATAGGAGCTAAGAAGAGTAGGGGACTGAACTTGATAGCAGCTAATATTAAATGTGAGGCATTATGCTAGAAACTGTTAAACTGATAATGTTATACTATCTATGAGGTAGATAATCTAATAATCATAATCTACACTGAACAGGTGGGAAAACTGTAGTCTCAAAGGCATAAGTGATAGGGCCAGGATTCAAAACCAAACTTCCTTTACTCAAAATATTCAAAAGCCTGTGTAACCTTTTCACTTTATTCTGCCTCTCTAAATCCAGTCTTTGGGATTACACCTACTTTCTGCTAGAGCATTACTTAACTACTCAACTAATCAGAGACCTGTTAATAGAAGGAACAGAGGCCTGGGGTTACACTTGTTACAATTGCTCCTTACTCATTGTGTTTCTTTGAATAAGTCAGTTTTCCTCTCTGACCATCAATCAGCTTTTGGATGCAGCTGGTTTCTGAAACTCCTTCTAAGAATAAAACTTTCTGACTCCAGATGTCTTCTGTGTTGTCAACACAAACAGATCTATAATAACCATCCTCTAAAATGTATTTTCCAGGGGCACCTGGGTGGCTCAGTGGGTTAAAGCCTCTGCCTTCAGCTCCAGTCATGATCCCAGGGTCCTGGGATCCAGCCCCACATCGGGCTCTCTGCTCAGTGGGGAGCCTGCTTCCCTCTCTCTCTGCCTGCCTCTCTGCCTATTTGTGATCCCTGTCTGTCAAATAAATAAATAAAATCTTTTAAAAAATGTATTTTCCAGAGCAAACTCTATATATCAATTTAATTCGATTTACCAATATTAAACCACTTTCAATTATTTTACATTCTAATTTTACTAAAATTACCTTTATCAGGATGAATTCCTTTGAAAAACTTAATTAAAATTACCTTATCCATTGGTCTGAACCTTATTTTTTTGTTCTGACCAAATTTCACCAATTACTTTTGGTCACTGGGGATATTCTTTTGTGGCTCTGATTTCTAAAAACCTTTTTTCCCCAGAGTGCTTTTTATCCTTCTGGCTCCTGAGGTCTAGATGTAAGTCTATAATAGACACAAATGCACATCACCTCCTACACCTGATAGTTCGGAAAAGCTGGTCCAATGCACCCAGTATCTGGTAACCCAAGTCGTGTAATTTCGGCATGCTAAGGAACTTTGCTATTAAAATTAAACAGTACTCTGACAGGGGCTTCGTGGATAATCAAGGGAACGATAGCCCCCTCTCTCATTTGGACACACCCCTTCTCCTCCCATTGGGAGCAGCGCTCGACTCGCATCTGTCAGCTTAGGGTTCCTGAAGGCGCGCGCCTCGGTTCCCCCCGGGTCCGGAGAGCAGCCCGAGGAAGAGAAGGGGGCAGACGACTTCAGGAAGCCCCACGAAACCGGGTGGGGCTAAGCCCGGCCTGAGGGCGGGGCGGGCCCGGGCCGCCTCCATCTCCAGGCCCGCCCTGCGCCACACCCGACCCCGCCCGCTTTCGGCTAACGGGCCGCGGCGCCCGCCTCCGCCCGCAAGCCCTCACCTCGCCCCAACGGCGGCTTCCGGGAGTCGGCGCCCGCCCGTCGCGCCGCCTCGCCGCCTCGCCGCGGTACCACCCGCCGCCTCCTCTGCAACCTCGGCCCACCGGGCGAACCCGGCCCAGGTCACTGGCGGCCCAGGCGCAGGTAGGCGGTGGGACGCATGCGCAAGTCTTGAATTCTCCATTCGCTGCTGCTAAGCGACATCCTCACCCAAACAGACCAATCCCGGAGCGCTTTTCCCGCGGGTCCGGGAGGAGTCTTGAATGAGCGGGTTCTTAAAGGGCAGCAACCCAAATGTAGAGGGGGTGTGGCAGGGGCGCGCGCGCCTCCCAACATAATTGCCATCTCCTGGCTCTCACCCTCGTGGGTTTGATGTCCAAGCCTGTAATTCTCACGTCCGGAGGTGCCAGGAGACTGCTCGGTCTAAGCTCGATTCCTGCCGGGGTAGAGTACACAACTGACGGGCGGAGGCAGGGAGGTTCCGCGTAATTGCGCGACACGCCCCAGCTGTCTTTCCGCTGTCTGCGCCCTGGGCGGGAAGCCGGAGAGAGGCAAACCAAAGAGCACAGCCTCCTGCCACCCTGGATGAGGTGCTAAAGTCCGACCCCGGAGGGACACATCCCAGTCTGGAGATGGAGGCATTCATATCACAGATGGATGGCCCAATGCAGAGAAGCAGAATTCGTCCATTTACTTTCCGTCCAACAAATTTTGAGCACCTGCTTTGCGCCAGACACTCTACCAGGCACAGGGGACACAACGAGGAACTCCTGACACTAAAAACTGTGTTAAGAGAGGGCAGAGTGAGAACACCCATCAAACAAACAGTTACACATAAGTTCAAATACAAACTGAGGTATGTGTTCTTCAGAAAGGAACAAGGTTTTTCAGAGAAGTTACAGGAGGCTCTGGTCTGAACTTGAGATGGGAGGTGGCTTCCTTGAGAATGTGACACCAGCTGACTAGTAGCTAACTAGGCAAAGGGGGAAAGAAGAGTGTTTCAGACAGAGGGTAGAGTATGTATAAAGAACAGGGAGGCTCCTTGAAGGGGTGAAAAGAAACAGGGTAATACGTGAGAAGCTAGTGTTTAACAGGCACAGAATTTCAGTTGGGGAAGATGAAAAGGTTCTGAAAAATGGATGGTAGGGATGACTGCACAACAATGTAAAATTTTAAATGTCACAGAAATGTACATTTAAAAATGGTTAAAATGGGGGCGCCTGGGTGGCTTGGTTAAGTATCTGCTCTCAGCTCAGTCATGATCCCAGGGTCCTGGAAATGAACCCAATGTCAGGCTCCTTACCCAGCAGAGAGTCTGCTTCTCCCTCTGCCCCTCCCTCCCATTCATGCTCTCTCTTGCTCACTCTCTCTCAAATAAATAAATAAAATCTTTTAAAAAAATAAATAAAAGTTAAAATGGTTAACCTGGTAAATTTTATGTTATATATATTTTGCCACCAAAAAAAAAAAAGACATGGAAGGAAAAAAACTCAGAGTTTAGAGAATAAGGAATAGGGTGAGAACCACTAGAGAGAAGAGCTAAGACTGTGTAGGATCTTGTAGGCCATGGTAGAAAGTTTAGGACAGTGGGAAACTGATCAAACTTGTGTTTTGTAAGATCACTTTGGCTGCTGTAGTTAAGATCAAAATGATTTGGATGTGAAAGGGCGAAAAAGTATTTTCAAGAGTAATGCCACTCTTCAGCCTTGAGTGAATGGGTAGATAGTGGAAGGATTCACAGGACATAAAGAACACTGAGGACCTGATTTTGGAAAGAAGAATGGCTACTAGTTCTATCTTAGACAAACTGAATTTGAGGCACCTTTGAGATTTCTAGCTGGGATGTCAATGTAGGCAGTTGAATATATAATGTATACATGAATATACATTCCATGTACCAGTCCGGGCTAGACATAGACTTCCACATGGGTGGAAATTGAAGCAGGGCAATTACACAGACAGAGAAAAGTTACAAAATGAAAACAGAAGAGAGTTATGACAGAGTCCAAGACAAACTCCAGGGATCCCTGCCTCCTGGTATTCACACTCTTGTGTTGTCCCCTCCCACACTGAGTCAGTGTTGGCCTGTGTGACGAATGATCATGAGGGTAGGTCATAAAAGGCACAAAGGATAAAATCAATAGGATTTTATGGGACTGACAAAGGAGACTGAAAAGGAGATTGAAGACCCCTTCACTCTATGGGCCAGGAAAGAAGCTAGGATTCCCTCTAAAAGTGCATTCAAAAGTGAATGAAGACAGGTTCTTCTCACCACAAGTCATGAAAACAAGGCTCTGGCTTGGATGAGGAAGGAAAAATTGGCACCAGACCCACAAAAACCCAGAGGTTCTGAAGCTCAGGCTCTCAGAACCTACAATGTGAGTGCTTTATAATAGGGCTTTGTGCCTTCTGACTGGTGCAGCTAGTGTGGTCCAGGCATCTCAGTGGACTACAGAGTGTGGCTCAGTGGCTACAGAGGTGAGATGTGGCATCTGAAGTACTAGCCTTCCTCTCCAATCACTGGCCATTCTGACTCCAGATAGTTTCTCTTCTGGGCTTCTTCATCCCTCCACTTCCAGAGTCACACCCTGAACTGCTGTTATCACCGCAGAAGAGCTCCATGTCCAAAATTGTAAGTGCAGATACCTGATCTCTGACTGTCCCTAGGCTGTTCCCAGAAGTCTGCCCACTGTTCTCTGGCCTGCAGAAGTCTCCAGTCCACTTGGCCTTCTACTTTGTTCTGTGTATCACCTCTCTCCAATGTTTACTTCCAATCACATCTCACCACTCTTTCCCATCAGCTGAAAGTCCAAGGCCTATCACTTCCATCATCTTCTTCCCAATATGCTCCATTGTGCGGTAATTCTTCTGTCACACCTGCCTGGCAGCACTCCAACACTGGAAAAAAAAATCCAAACTCCTGGCTTCTCTATATCTGTTCCTGAGCTATAAGTGCTGCTGGGAGAAAAAAAAAAAATCAAACCCACACAGATTAGTGCTATGTATGTACATTGCCCACCTCCACCAAGTCATCAACACGGTCCATCATCCTATGTTTGCCTATCTCTAATGCCAACCTCGAAATCTCCCACATGCTTCCCAGATCTTTCACTCTTCAACATCCCCCTCCCTCTTCCAGGTGCCTCCTTCACTGAGGAAAGAGCAACCATTAAAGTGAGAGTCCTCAGCTCCCACTAACTTCTGTTCGTCCAACTACCACCTTCATTCTCTTTTCCCTTTTACAGCCAAACTTCCTGGGGAAAGTGGCCTATCTAAAGGTCCCATTTGCTTCAGCTTTCCTGAATTTCACTGCCCCTGGCAATTCTCACTACTGCCTCAACACATCACTGAAATTTCCTTCATTAAGGACATCAAAGTTCTAGTCTCTACCTTGACTGACCTTTCAACAGCCTTTGTAATTGCTCCTATCTTGCTCTCTCAGTCACTCTGATTTCTTATATGACTGCCCCGCCTCTCCTGGATTTGGACTGGGCACGATTCTTGCGTGACCCTGGGCAACGTACTCCCGCGGACAGACGGGACACGGTGCCTAAGAGGCGAGCAGCTGATGCCAGGCCCCGCCCCCGAAGCTAGCCCTCCGGACTGCGCAAATGCAAAGGAGGGGCAAACAGCTCCAAGCCCCGGGGGCGGGGCCGAGACCGACGCTCTAAATTGCTCTTGCGCGCCCAATCACAAATGACGTTCCGCCTGTTCCCAGTCAACGGGAGGACCCAATCAACGCCGAGAGCGTGGGCCCCACCTATCGTAGGTCCCTGCTGCGGTCTTAGTGCGTTTAGCTGGTTGGCTCAGATCTAGATGCGCCGGGGTCCGTAGGGCCTGAGGCCCGGGTCCATCCTGGCTTCCCGAGATGTCGGTGGCCTTCGTACCGGACTGGCTGAAAGGCAAGGCGGAAGTCAATCAGGAGACGATCCAGCGGGTGAGCGCTAACTCAGGCAGAGAGATGTTCCTAAGTTGAGATCCCAAGGGCTGCGGGTGAATGCGGGAAGCTTCCTGGAGTGAGCGGCATCCCAGCTGAGGCTTGTGGTGTGCGTAGGGGGATGCCTTTGCAGGGGTTTGGAGTGAGATGGGAACGAAGTTGGCAAAGGCACCTGGGCAGGACAGTCCGGCACTGGAGAGAGTTGGGGGAGGGCAGTATTCTCGGCCGTCCTGATTACGCGCTGCACTGACCCTTTCTCTGGTCTTTCAGCTCTTGGAGGAGAATGACCAGCTCATCCGCTGTATAGTGGAGTATCAGAACAAAGGCCGGGCGAATGAGTGCGTCCAGTAAGTACCCTCTCCAATCCCCGACTTTTGAGTGTAGGGTGAAACCAGTGTGGTGTAACAGCAGCTGCCCTGAACTAGGAGTCTTGCGTGATTGATCGCCGATGAGGCTCAGAGAGGTTACTTACCCTGCCCAAGACTACAGACAGCACATTGTGAAGCCTGGAGTTAGACGTGGCACCCTCTTCAAAATTTGACTTATGCTCATTGCAAACCTCCTTCACGTAGACAGTTCAGTTGATGACAACAGGGATGGGGAAGGGAACACACGGGAAACTAGTCTCAGGAGATTCGAGCTCTGGCCCGTTTCTCCTCCTGGATCCCCATCTTATCCTTTTTCTGAGAGGGCAGACCATTTGACTGCTAAGTTCCTTTTTTTGTTTTTTAAGTAGGCTTCACGCCCAGCGTGGAGCCCAACACCGGTATTGCACTCACCACTCTGAGATCTAGACCTGAGCTGAGCTGAAGAGTCAGAGGCTTAACCAACAGCGCTACCCAGGTGCCCCACCCCCTTCATTTTCTAACTTGCAGTTGGTCTGTAATGCACACAGGGACCAATAAAAGACTTCCACATTAGGCCAAAGTCAAATTCTGCACAGTAATTGAATGTGCTATGTAGCTATATACCAAAATCAGAGAAAATAGTCTCTTTTAGGAATTATGCTCCATTTATTATAGAAAAATACATTATTTCATTCTTACTGAAGACATCTTTAAGAAAACCATGCTTTTTTCCATCCCCTAAAAAAATCACCTATAGTTCCTCACTGAACAGCTCACTGGAATAGCAGAGATAGCCATCTTTGGGTAAGTCTTTACATTTGGTTCTGGCATCCGGTAGTTTACTTTTTTGCAGTTTATAGTAAACTCTCATTTTTCTATATGGAAAATAGTTGCAAAATATTCCTTTTGGTGTGGTAATTCTCAACCTGTGGGTAGAAAAGTTGCCACATTTCCTGGTGGGCTTTTTCACATTGCATGGGCCATGCTTCCTGCCCAACCCCCCAGTCTAATTTGTCTTCCTGGGTAAAGAATTATACCCCCTGATTGAGAATCACTACTATAGTAAGCTCATATGATACCATAAGAGTGCCTTGTTCCTGCTTTAATTTTGTTCCACAAATACTTTATAACTACTACTGAATACCAGACACTGTATCAGCTACTGGGGAATCAGTATCAAAACCAGCTCTGCTTTTTATCCAATCAGGTGCCAGCTCTGCTTTTATGGACTTTACATTCTAGAGCCTAGAATCTAGAGGAAGGAAGTCATACAATTAGGCACATACTAATAAGTGCTTTGAGTAAGAATAAAGCAGGCTAATTGGCAGGGAGGAGTGCTGAGCTACTAGATACATAAAGCAGAGACAGCATTAGGTGGAAAAGTCCCCTTGACTGGAGAACACTAGTTAGCCTCAGGTCACAGCAAAGAGGACACTGCAGCCAGACCTCAGTGGGCGAAGGGAAAGTGGTAGGAGCTGAGGTCAGAGAGATGACTAGAGGCCCTACTCATGTAGAGCTTTGTAGGCCACCAGAAGGGCTAGAAGGGCTCAGCTTTACTCAGAATGAAATAGGAGCCTTTAGAGGGTTTAATCAGAGGTATGGCAAGTCTTGACTTAAACTGCACAATAATCACTTAGGTTGCTATGTAGGGGTTAGAGTAGGAGTGTAGAGGTAAAGCAGGGAGACCAGCTAGGAGACTGGTCCAATACAGCAAGGATAGTGGCTTGACCAAGAGAGGTAGCTATGAAAGTGATACGTGAGAACAGATAGATTCTGGATGTATTTTCATTGGTGTTAAGGAGGTTGATGATACTGAATCATCCAGTCAACAGATGAGCCATTCCAACTGAGTGGGTAAATTCCTTTCCAGTCTTTTGTTCATGTTCAGCACAACAAAGCCTCTAATTTTTGCCTCTTTTCACCCATAGGTACCAGCATGTGTTACACAGAAATCTCATTTATTTGGCTACCATTGCAGATGCCAACCCAACCAGTGCTTCAAAAGCAACGGAATAATCTTTCAGTTGGCTGTTCTGAGGACTTACTGAGTATAATCCATGTCCTATGACGTAAAGACAGGATCTTTACCAACTGAACTGCTTAAAACATGAATGAGCCCTCCTTAGCTCTTTTAAAAATGTGAAAATGTGAAGAAAGCTACTAAATGAACTATATTCTCAGTGTAAATATTTATTTTAACAATTAAGCTCCAGATGTCCTCTTTCCTGAAATAGGTATATTTGGATAACAGAGATATCAAGGCCTCTTCAATTCTACTTTTAGTTTCAGCCTGGAGAGGAAACTGATTAGGAACTGGCGAGACTCCTGACTGAGGCCCTGCCTAATGGATGTGTAATTGTGTGTTCCCTCCTACCAGTTTGTAGTTGTGCACCTGGCCATTTTTGGGTTGTTTTGAAATAAAGCCTGCCTTTCCACAAAACACTCATTTCAAGTACAGAGATTTGCATATGATAAGTGTTCCATTTGGTCTTCTAGAAAAACTGTGAAGACTTAAAAAATATATATGTAATAACACCATTATCATTGCTAACAAAATCAATAGTAATTCTTAATTATTACTTAATATCATCTAATAATATCTTTTAAAATGCTTTTTAAAGGGGCATCTGGGTGGCTCAGTGGGTTAAGCCTCTGCCTTCGGCTCAGGTCATGATCTCAGGGTTCTGGGATCAAACCCCGCATCAGGCTCTCTCCTCAGCGGGGAGCCTGCTTCCTCCTCTCTCTCTGCCTGCTTCTCTGCCTACTTGTGATCTGTCTATCAAGTAAATAAGAAAATAAAATTAAAATACTTTTTAAAAATATCTTCTTCCTCTTATCTTTTTAAAGTTCTTGGCTGGGGCTCTATACCAAAAGACAGATTAACAAAAGAAAAGCATATAAATTAAGTTTTATGTGACATAGGAGCCCTTCATAAAGAAATGAAGACCCAAAAAAACAGTTAAATTTGATTATTTTTATATGCGATTAGATGAAAAGTGGAAAGCTGTGGAAAATTGAGAGTACAGAAGGATATGAGTTAAGTGTAGTAAATTGCGGGAACTTAGCATGGCCTTTTCATTCAAATTCTCAGTATCCCTCCATTTTAAGAGATAAGGATGCTCCTTTCTTCTGGGTATAAGGAGGGCACCTCTCACATAAGGGTCTTATGACCTGCTTCATGGGAGGTCAGAGAGTCCTTCCAGCATCTGCCATTTCTTGATCTTCAGCTTAAAATATCCAGTAAGCCAAGGTGCCATAGTTTGGAGTAGCATGTCCTGAGCCCCATCAATTATCATAGAATGTCTTTTTTTTTTTTTTTTTAAGATTTTGTTTATTTATTTGTCAGAGAGAGAGAGAGCACAAGCAGGGAGAGCCGCACACAGTGGAAGAAGCAGGCTCCCTGCCCAGCAGGGAGCCCGATGTGGGACTCAATCCCAGGACCCTGGGATCACAACCTGAGCAGAAGGCAGACGCTTAACCAACTGAGCCACGTAGGCGTCCCCATAGAATGTCTTTTTGTTGATTTCTCTAACTCAGGATCCAAACAAGATTCATACACTACATAATGTTGATGTCCCTTAAGTCTCAGTAAAAATACTTAGTAGTTCCCCTTCTTTGCCATTTGTTGGGAAAACTAGGTCATTTGCCCTAAAATTTCTCATATTCTGGATTCACCTAGTTGTATCCCTATGGTGTCATTAAGTATATCCCACTATTGCCCACTTTTCCTATGAACTGGTAGAGGTAGAGGCTCATTTGGACTCTTAATATTTTTGGCAAGTATACATCATGGGAGGTAAGAGGTACTTGGTTTTGCATCACATCAGGAATGACCCAATTTATTAATCAGGTGCCCAATAGCCTTTCACCTAAATTATGATCTTCCTAGTTTTGATCTATACTTCATTAGGGATTGCATCCTGGTGATTTCCTATTTTATCATCCCTTCTGCCTGAATTAGCTTTGATTTATAAGGAACTTTCCATCTTTGAGACTTACCTGTAAAATGAGGCAAGGAGATTTTCCTAAATGAATCCAAAATTAGAACCTCTGGAGCCTGGCTCCTTTTGTAGGAATCAAGGTTGCAACACAGAGAGACTATAATGTGTAAATAGTGAAGACAGACCTCATCTTGAATCCTAGTTCAAATCACAACCTCTGAGAGCTCTCATTTCCTTACCTATAAAATGAGGATAATGAAAGTAGTATCTGTCTTCTGAGGTTGTGAGACTGAGATACTGCGGTTCAGAGCTGGGCACGAAGTAAACACTCAGTGTGTGTTAATATATGATCTCAGGGCTCTGGACTTTCTGGCTCTTCTCAAGTCTGGGAAGAAGACTGTTCTTTGCTCCCTCACCCATTCTTCCATCCTTAGGGTTCTAGCCTGTTAATGGACTCTTCACCCATCCCAACTCTATGGGCAACCATAGAGTACAGTGCCCATACTCTATGCCAAGTGGGCTGCTCACAGGCCTAACCTGATCAGCAGATACAGTGGGCACTATGCAATGTTTTTAGTTTTGAATTAGTTGCTAACATTTAGAGAGGATTTCCCATTAAAGTCTGGATTTCTAGCAATGCTGGGCCTGCAGGTGCCCATGGCAACCATCAGCTGGAGTTGGATGGCAGCTGTCTCCCTTTACTGGGCAACTTGACTTGTTTACATACGGGTTGCTCTAACTGGAATGAGAGCACCAGCTGATGTTTCAATTTGGGTCTCGCCTAAAACAAGCCCGAAACAAGACCTTGGGTGCAGATGGTTTATTTGCAAGATGATCCCAGGAGGCAGGAATAAGGCCGAAAGGAGAGAGAGACAGAGGAGGAAAAGCCACTAAATGTATGTGTTACCAAGGTCACTGCTACAGGCAATAAGAACTCAGTCACCAGGGAATAGGGAGTGGGGGGCGATGATCTCAAAAGCATATAAATGTCCCAGAAGTGTCTGCCTGAATTGGGGTTGCCTACAGGGGAGTTAGTTCCCCTGAATTAACAAGCAGCCCTTACAACCAAGTCGGCCTTAGATATCAGAGGAGAAAATAAAAAGCCATATGGCAGCCCCTGAGGTGGGCTTCTGCCAGCACGAGGTGAGTCTGACCTTGTAGAAACTCTCCACTACCAGCAAGGTAGGCGAGGGCCTGTGACAGAGCATCAGAGGTTCCAATGTGGGCTCTGAGCAAGCCAGTAGGGCCTATAGGAGGTAAGGGCAGTGGGGGCAATAGGCTTGAAGACAAATTCAGTTCTCCCTCAGAGGGAAGGAGCTTGTGACCTGCGTGTTTCCCTCCCTTTGTCTCTTGGAAGGTATTTCAGTCCACGTCTAGAGGACTGAAGCAGGGCTAATCAGAAGCCTCTGGAAATGGCCGAGGCAATTGAAGCTAAGGTTTACCCTACTCTCCAGAGGGCTGTTTTCTGGGGAGATACACGGGAGAGGCTGGGGCAGGCCAGTTGGCTGTCCTCATATGTGCCACAGCTTACCTCTACCTGTCTGCTTCAGAGATAACCTGAAGCATTAGTATCTGTCATCCCTCTTAAAGCACCCAGAAATCGATATAGTTGTAAAAGGTGATTTAAAAAGGTAAAGACCAAGCCTGACCAGAATGTATTAACTACTCTCTCTTCTCAGAGGACCTCCTACTTCCAAGGTTAAGCCTCTACTCAGCCTGTCTGCCCTTTTCCAACTCTCAGGGTCAAGCTGATCTCCCAACAGCCTACACAGGGCCTGAGCCTTTCTCTGGCGTTTCCAACTCTGCTTCCCAGGATTTGCAGCTATGGTGACTTACTTCTGTCATTATCACATTCTCCTGAGATAAGGATATGGCAGCTAAAACAGAGAGCAGATAATTTGAGGTCAGGTTTATTCCACAAGATGTTTTTCCACTTCCTCGTGAGGCATTTTGACAGCGAGTCTGACTTTTGGGGACCCCATGTAACAATATGGCTAGGGAGGAAAGGATGTTCAGGGCTATCTCATATGCTCTTGAACCTCTGTAATAATAAACTTCCATTACTAAAGGTGATACTGAGTATATTTCTTAAGCTGGGTACATAGTATCTTCATTTTGTTGTTACTCTACCTCACGCGTAATATGGTTGTTTTTTTTAAGATTTTATTCATTTATCTGTCAGAGAGAGAGGGAGAGAGAGCAAACGAGCACAGGCAGACAGAGTGGCAGGCAGAGGTAGAGGGAGAAGCAGGCTCCCTGCCGAGCAAGGAGCCCGATGTGGGACTCGATCCCAGGATGCTGGGATCATGACCTGAGCCGAAGGCAGCTACTTAACCAACTGAGCCACCCAGGCGTCCCACGTAATATGGTTTTGATTCCATACTAATAAAAGAAATTTTGGGAGCTTAGGGGCTCAGTTGGTTAAGCAACTTCCTTTGGCTCAGGTTATGATCCAGGAGTCCCAGGATCGAGTCCCGTGTCAGGCTCCCTGCTCAACAGGGAGTCTGCTTCTCCATTTGACCCTCCCCTATCATGCTCTCTCTCTCTCTCAAATAAATAAAATAAAATCTTTAAAAAAATAAAAGCAATTTTTTAAAAGATTTTATTTATTTGACACAGAGAGAGATCACAAGCAGGCAGGGAGGCAGGCAGAGAGAGAGAGAGAGAGGAGGAAGCAGGTTCCCCGCTGAGCAGAGAGCCCCATGCAGGGCTCAATCCCAGGATCCTGGGAGCACGACCCGAGCTGAAGGCAGAGGCTTTAACCCACTGAGTCACCCAGGTGCCCCCAAATAAAAGCAATTTTAAGAAGTTAATTAATCTGTCACCTCTTTTCCCAATGAAAATCCTACAGATTCCTCTGGAATCTCGATGTTCTGTTCCTTCACTGAGATCTTTCTTTCCTTCCTAAATCTTTTTAATATGAGTCTAGGGCCCAAAGGGAGGTTGTTTTCATTTCTGCTTATGATAAACTCATTCATTCAAAAAATATTTACTGATCCACTAGTATGTGCTGAAGGTACTACAGTGAGGAAACCAGACAATGTCACAGCTCTCATGGAAACTTTATTCTTATATAAAGAAGACTACACAGTATAAATAACCTGTATTTATGGGGGAGACAAATAATAAAATAGAATCAAAGAAAGCTTCACATGGTAATAAGTGCCACGCAGAGAATTACTACAACAGGATCATGTGCGGGGCGCTTGGGTGGCTCAGTGGGTTAAGCTTCTTCCTTCCGCTGGGGTCATGATCTCAGGGTCCTGGGATCGAGCCCCGCATCGGGCTCTCTGCTCAGCAGGGAGCCTGCTTCCTCCTCTCTCTCTGCCTGTCTCTCTGCCTACTTGTGATCTCTCTCTCTGTCAAATACATAAATAAAATCTTTAAAAAAAAAAAAAAACCAGTATCATGTGCTGGGGAGTGTCTGGGTGGCTACTTTCAAATTACAGAATCAAGAATGACCTGAGGAGGTAACATGGCAGCTGAGAGATGAATAACAAGAACCTGACATGTAACTGTCAAGGGAACTAGCAGTGCAGGCAGAAGCAAGAGCTATGCAGACTTTTCATTCCAAGGGGTTCTCTCTCTCCCCTGTCCATTTATAAAGCAGTATTTGCCTATGTGATCATCAACTCAATTACAACATGAGTTCTCATTTGACCAGGCCTTGTGCTGGGCTCTACAGTGAGGAAAATAGAGAAGGGGCACTGGGACTTGCTTTCAGGGAGCTCCTAATAAACCTGGCAAGTCAAAAGAGACCCAAACCCAGCCATAGACCAGGGCACTATGCAGGACCCAAGATGCTGAGAAATAGTCCAGATCTTGAAGCTGCAGGGATTCCAAGTGTAAATTATGAAGTGCTTTTTTTTTTTAATGTGAAGGTGGCATTTTTTAAAAAAAGATTTCATTTATTTATTTGACAGACAGAGATCACAAGTAGGCAGAGAGGCAGGCAGGGGCGGTAGGAAGCAGGCTCCCTGCTGAGTAGAGAGCCCGGTGTGGGGCTCAATCCCAGGACCCCGGGATCATGACCTGAGCTGAAGGCAGAGGCTTTAACCCACTGAGCCACCCACCCAGGCGCCCCATCAAGTGCTTCTTATATATAGTTGGAAAAGTCTATGCTGAAAAGCATAGACTGAGCACTCTTTTGTCTGCAAACAAAAAATTGCCAGTTGCTGCAGAAGTTTTCAGCATTCCACACTCATTCCTTAAAGTTTATTCCTTTAATTGTGCTGCATCTGACTCCCAACAGTTCATATCCATACCTCTATCCTGAGGACTTTTTTCTAAAACTGGAAGTCTGCCTTGCCCAGGCATAGCAGACCAGAAGAACCTGGGCATTACCATGCTGGGAACAGCTCTCAACTAATGACTCAGTAGATGGGAGTATTAACATCCCAGCTCCCTTACCCATCCATAGGGGCAATTCCAAGATGTTTCTTTTTCTGTACTGGTTGCCAAAGTTCCCCATCAGGGTTAAGGTCTAATCACCACTATGGTAGCTGGCCTAATAGCACACACTTTATTCCCTATCTTCTTGTTCTCTTCTCCACCCTCCAGATGGGAGTTTCTTAGGGCCACATCTCAAATAAGCACTCAAACCATTGTCTGAGAGTCTTCTTCTGAGAGAAACAACCAAGATACCAGTTGTTTAATGCCATATCCCTGGTGGGTAGACCCAGACGGACTGGCTGAGCAAATGTAGCCCCACAGCAGATGAAAAATTTTTACCAAAACCCAATCTACTTGCAAAAACGGGTGTCTAGAAAAGGCATCAGAGCCAAGGACAATTTAGAGTTTGAAATGAGAGAACAAGTTGATCAACACAGAGTAAGGAACCTGTCTGACAAGAAATGCTTATTGTAGTGAGTTTTTCATATGAATTTGATGGCATCCAAGCTCCCCACTAACAAGCATGAAGGCTTAGACATTTGTGAAAACAGTCATACTTTAAAGCAAATTAGTGGGGGGAAAAACCACTTGTCTAAAAGGCCAAAAGATGGGTACATTATCCACATTTAAGGTAATTCCTTTTTTCTTTTTTTTTTTAAATTATTTGAGACCTTTATTAATGGGTGCTTGCTGTTTGTTGACTTTTTTGAAAAAATCAAGTTGTAAACTTCAAATACAAATTAAAAATGAGGTTCTTAAAAGTCTCAACTTGACCAGATTTGAAACAATTTGAAAACCTTCAAAGCTTTATTGAGAAAAATCAGGCTTTTTAAAAAAACAAAACAAAACAAAAAACAAAAAACAAAAGATGTCTGTCATTACCAAAAAGAAACATCTTTAAGTAAAAATAATAAAAACCCCATGCCACATAGGTAATGTAGATAATTCTACTTATCTGGTCAATAGGCAAAAAGCAAGCATTTAAGGTCTTCAGCTCCAATCTTTAGTTCATTTCTTATTGCTGGAATTTCATCTTCATTTCTTCATGTCGGATGACTAAACTGGATGATGGTAGAGATGGTAAGCCGGCGTTTACTCAGCCTTGGGAGCGGACGAATTCTCGGCTGGTAGATTGGCTGCTCCTGCCTCTTTGCCATCTTGTGGTTTAGGGTTATCTGGGTGTCTGCCTCTGTAATTGAAGTTGTGGCGATGGGAGTGTCGAGGTGGCTGCTGACCTTGGGTCTCATCTCCTTGGTTTTCCTTAATTTCCTCATTGTCATCCTTTCTAGGCTGTCTTTGGCGAGGAGGCCCCCTGAGGAATCATGGTCTATAACCCTGATACATATTGTCTCACTGGTCTACCTTGTTCTCCTTCACGCTGGTTGTCAGCACCTCCCACCACTTCTCCCTGCACAGGACTGCTGGAATACAGTGGTCAAAGCCCATAGGGTCTCCCCATGTAGAAGGTTCTGTCGCCTGTAGAGCCAGCACTGTTGGGCCTGGCCTCCGGGAGCACTTTCTGATCCTTGCTCTTTTCCTCATTCTCACTATTCTGGTAACTGCTGGGAATTGTGTAGAGGACCCCTGGGACATGGATACCGTCTGTAATGGTTCGGGTCTGCTGCATGTTTACTGCCTTGCTTGGGAACTCCACCAGGGCTTGTCACAGCTGCTGCTTCCACACCCTTTTCTCCTTCAACAACATCAAATTCCTCTCTCTCTCCACCTTCCTCGGATAAGTGCTTCCTGGGGTTATTCTTCTTTATGGCAATCCAGTGTACAAATATGTCTTCCTGGGTGTCATTCCTGTTGATGAAACCATATCTGTTTCTTACACTGAATCATTTTACTGTTCTTCGCTGCAATGAACTTCCTGTCCCGGAAGGCAGGTGCCACGGATGGGAGGCCACCCGTGGTGCGGGGCTTGGTGCAGGCAGTGCTGGGGTGGGGTGGGAGATGGGCGGCGGCGGCTGCTGCTGGGCCACTTCACTGCTCATGGTGGTGGGGATGGTGACTATGGCCGGCTGCAGCCCCCACCCCCCCGGGGTGTAATGGTAACTAGGCCGGTGGTGGCTGTAGGGTTACTCAGAGCTCTGTGGGGTCCACTCTCCACTCCCGATCGAATTCGACTTCTTAAACTTAATAGTTGGCAGCCACTGCCCAAGGGGCCATCTCTGTGCTGCCATACCCCCATGCTTCTCCTGGCTACTGGCCCCACCCCAAGCTGATCGTCTTGGTATCTGCCCACTATTGTGGCCATCAAAACCGATAGGCATATGAACCCCATCACGTCAATCAAATCTCTAGCTGGGATTTTTCTCACTGGTGCTGGCAGGAAATGTGCTTTCCCCTCATACTTCCCTAGGTATAAGGATGTATGCTTGGAACTGCTATGGCCTTGTCTCCTGACCCTCATGGAGAAAGCCCATCTGCTTTTGATTAATAGCATGAGACTGTTATTCTATCAAAATACACATTTTTCTGCAAAATGAAATAGTCTACTCCTTGCTTTCCACAAAAAAAGAAATCTAGGATTTAAGAAAAATGTTTTCAAATTTTCAATACAGATTTTTATCAAATTCTGGTAATATTTGTTGCTGTGTTGTAGGTCCTAACATTACCCCAGGTTTGATGATTGGCTAGGAGGACTCATAGGATTCAGCATGTAACTGTACTCACAGCTATGATTTATTATACAAAGAAAATGCAAAGCAAACTGCCAAAGAATAAAGGCATATGGGGTAAAGCCCAGAGGAAAACAGGTTCAAGCTTCCCCTTCCCAATGGAGTCACACAGGACAAGCTTAATTCCTCCAGGGATGAATCATAACAATACATGAGAAATGTCTACCAGGGAAGTTCATTAGAGACTCAGTGCCCAGTTTTTACTGGAGGATGGTCACATATGTATGCATCCTCTACCTAGTACATACGGAATTTCCGGATTCTCAGAAAGAAAGCAGGTGTTCAGCATAAACCACATTGTTTGCTCAAATAGTTTAGGCAGAGCAAAGCACTCTAATCACTTAACTCAAGTTTTCTATAAGTGTAGGAAAATGATTACCATATAGATTCCCATATTCCATCCAGAGGGCAACCTTTTAAGCAGGTTTTTCCAAAGATAGCAGTCTTGGACCTATTCTTTTCTGCACAATTTACCATTTAAGATACAGGATATCCTTTTATAATGGTGTAAGCAAATAAGACAAAATTACATATATATCTTCTCACTGGATTCCTTTTCTCTCCTTTTACCTTTTTGTCCTAACCCTAAGGACATACAAATGTAAAAGTTAATTTGGTAGAGATCCCTGCTTGAGGCTAAACTGTGGGACAATCCAGATAATCCTATGTCTTTTCTTTAATCTGTTAATATGGTGAATTATAGGAATAGATTCTCTGATGTTGGACCATCTTTGCATTCCTGAGTTAAAGCCACCCTAGGTCATGAACAGTTTGGGATTTAAATGCTGCTAAACTCCATTTCCTAATATTTTGTTTGGATTTTTAAATCCATGTTTATAATGAGATTGGTCTGTAACTTTCTTGCCCTATCTTTGTTTGGTATCTGTATCACAAGATAAGTTAGGAAGTTGTCTTTTTCCATTTTCTAAAATACTTTAAATGAGAAAAGATTATTGATACTTATGGGTCTGGTAAAATGTGCCCATGAAACAATGTGGAACTTGTGTTTTTGGAAAGAAAGACTGTTTATTCTTACTGATTTTATTATGAGTAATTCCAAAGAAATGTAAGAGTAGGGAACATATCTAAAAAAATCCCCATATACTTCTCACCTAGACAGAATAACTGTCAAGATTTTGCCACATTTGTTTCACTCATTATATCTAAAAAACTAAGAACATTTTCTTGCATAACCAAAATTTCATTATGAGGTATCTAACAAAATTAAGTATATTTCCTGGATTTCACCTAATATCTAGATCATTATCAAATTTCCCATTTGGTTATGTCAAAATGTCCTTCACAGTTGTTTGGAAGGAGATTAGGGATTACTAATTCAATTTCTTCAAAGGTTGCTAGTTTATTTAGGCCTTCTGTTTCTTTGAGTCAATTTTGGTAATTTTTATTTTCTAGAAAATTATGTTTCATCTAAATTTCCCCACTAGCACTCCTGATTAGTTTTGCCAGAGCTCTATCCATTGAAGTGCCAATTGCTGGTGTAATCCCACTCTAAAAGGCTTAACAGCCAGAATCATTACCTGAAAATTCCTCCTACAAAGCATTCTCCAAATTAAGCCTGAGTTTGTAAATTGCTTGGATATTAATTTTCTACTACTCTTGATGATGAGGGAGAGGGTATTCAGTCCTTCTGGTGGATGCTAGCCCTAGGCCTGCCTTGTCCCAGTAGTTTCTTCTTCACTTTAACCACAGACCAAATAGCATACCTTACCCTCAAATCATCTGAAATATAATTTCAACTCACAGAATTTTGAGCAAGGAGGGAACTTAGAAAGTATTTCGTCCTGCTTACTTTACAGATGAAGAAACTGAACTCCAGGATCAAAGTGATTTGCCCTATATCATATAATCAGTGGCAGGAAAGAAACTTCAGTGGAGTGTCAAGATAAAAATGATTTTCAGGAGATTTAAAATATTTTAAATACTCCCCAAATTAAGCATTTCATTCCTGAGCTCTAAAGCCAATTTACATTGAAGCCAGCTGCCCAAAGCACAGTAATTACAAGTTACTTCCTTGGGCAATGCTCCCCTTCTTTTCCTTTCACAAGTCTTTGTATGAAAGTTAGCTTTACCAGCCCATCTCATCTCTGAATAGGTATGTACATTTCATCTTTTCCAAACCTATAAATAGTCAGCTGTAACAGTGTAAGCAAAATCAGACTCAGGACCACTAGCTTCTCAATTCAGCCTAGGTTACAAAAGTGAAACCCAGGAGACTGTTGCTCTGATAGAGATACTGTATAGAGAGGTATAACTGGGAACCTCCGACAGGGATAGCACTTTCATGACAGTGCAGAAAGTCTCTGCACTTTACAAGGTGGCACCTAAGTGATACTATCTAAGTGGGACGCCTGAGTGGCTCAGTGGGTTAAGCTGCTGCCTTAGGCTCGGGTCAGGATCCTAGGTCCTGGGATCGAGTCCTGCATCGGGCTCCTTGCTTGGCGGGGAGACTGCTTCTCTCTGCCTCTGCCTGCCACTCTGCCTGCTTGTGCACACTCTCTCTGACAAATAAATTTTAAAAATCTAAAAAAAAAAAAAACAAACCCTACCTAAGTGACCTTGATTTTTAAATTTACTATAAAGCTATAGTAATCAGGGGCACCTGGGTGTCTCAGTGGGTTAAAGCCTCTGCCTTCGGCTCGGGTCGTGATCTCAGGGTCCTGGGATTGAGCCCCGCATTGGGCTCCCTGCTCGGCGGGGAGCCTGCTTCCCCCTCTCTGCCTGCCTCTCTGCATACTTGTGATCTCTCTCTCTCTGTGTCAGATAAATAAATAAAAAAATATTAAAAGCTACAGTAATCAAAACAGTGTGCCACTTCACACTCATTAGGATGGCAATTATTAAAAAAACAACAACAGAAAATAACAAGTGTTGGTGAAGATGTTGAGAAACTGAAATTCTTCTGCAGTGCTGATGGAAATGTAAAATAGTTCAGTCACTATGGAAAACAAAATGGCAGTTCCCCATAAAAAACAGAATTAGTTTGGGGTGCCTGGGTGGCTCAGTCCTTAAGTGTCTGCCTTTGGCTCAGCAGGGAAGTCTACTTCTCCAACTCCCTCTCCTTCTGCCTCTCCCTCTCACTCTCTCAAATAAATAAATAAAATCTTCAAAAAAATTTTTTTTGAAGATTTTATTTATTTATTTGACAGAGAAAGATCACAAGTAGGCAGAGAGAGAGAGAGGAGGAAGCAGGCTCCCTTCTGAGCAGAAAGCCCGATGCGGGACTCGATCCCAGGACCCTGAGATCATGACCCGAGCCGAAGGCAGCGGCTTAACCCACTGAGCCACCCAGGCGCCCCTTTAAAAAATTTTTTTTAAAGATTTATTTATTTGACAGAGAGAGAGAGCACAAGTAGGCAGAGCAGCAGACAGAGGGAGAGGGAGAAGCAGGCTTTCCACTGAGCAGGGAGCCCAATGCAGGGCTCAATCCCAGGATCCTGGGATCATCACCTGAGCTGAAGGCAGACACTTAACTGACTGAGCCACCCAGGTGCCCTAAAAAAAAAAAAAAAAAAGAAATTTACAACAGCTTATGACCTACCAATGCTACTTCTGGGTATATGCCCAAAGGAATTGAAAGCAGGATCTCAAAGAGATACTTACACACTCATCTTCACAGCAGGATTGTTCACAATATGATTATGCCAAATGATGGAAGCAACCCAAGTGTACATCTGCTGATGAATGGATAAAGAAATTATGGTATATTCATATGGAGTATTATGTAGCCTTAAAAAAAGGAAATCCTCCAATATGTGAGAACATCGATGACACTTGGGAATATTATGCTAAGTGAAACAAGTTAGACACCAAAGGACACATATTGTATGATTCCATTTATTATGTGGTAACTAAAACAGTCAAACTGTTAGTTAGAAGCAAAGAATAAAAGAGTGGTTGGCAGGGGATGGGAAGAGAGGGAAAGTAGTTGCTATCAACGGTTATAAATTTCTCCTATGCAAGATGAATTCTAGAAATCTGCTTTAAAACATTGGGGTAGGGCGCCTGGGTGGCTCAGTGGGTTGGAGCCTCTGCCTTCGGCTCGGGTCATGACCTCAGGGTCCTGGGATCGAGTCCCGCATCGGGCTCTCTGCTCAGCGGGGAGCCTGCTTCCTCCTCTCTCTTTGCCTACTTGTGATCTCTCTGTCAAATAAATAAATGAAATATTAAAAAAAAAATAAAACATTGGGGTATTGATAAAAATACCATATTGTACACTTGAAAATCTGTTAAGGTAGGGGGAGCTGGGTGGGTCTGTGGGTTGAGTGTCCAACTTTTGATTTTGGCTCACCTCATGATCTTGAGGTTATGGGATCCAGCTGTGAGCCCAGTGCCAGGCTCCCTACTCAGGGAGGAGTCTGCTTGTCCCTCTCCCTCTGATCTTCCTGCTACTCATTCAAGCACTCTCAAATAAATAAATAAAATCTTAAAATATGTTAAGAGGGTAGATCTCATATAAAGTGTTCTTACCATAATAAACAAAAAATAAAAAATAAAAAAAAAGGAGAGTGGTTGCCTGAGGCTGGGTAGAGAGAATGCAGTTATTGTTTAATGGATACAGAGTTTCAGTTTTCTAAGGTGAAAAAAGTTCTGTGACTAAATGGTGGTGTTAATTGCACAACAATGTGAATGTACTGACTCTGAACCCTACACTTAAAATTTTTGAGTTAAATGATAATTTTGTTAGTATTTTACAGTTTTAAGAAAATAACTTAAAAACAAAAACAAAACAGTGTCCCTAACATAAAGATACATAGAACAGTTAACAAAATAGAGTCCAGAAACAGCAACACACAAAGCCAAGGTAATTCAACAAACAAAAGGCAGGGTTTCTTTTTTTTCTTTTTTTTTTAAACAAATGGTGGTCGAACTCCTCTATGTTTCCAAAGCGGGAACAAAAACAAACAAACAAAAAAACGAACTGCAACCTCTACCTGACACCAATGAAAAATTCCAATAGATCTTAGTCTTAGACGTAAAAGTTCTAGAGAAAAACACAGGAGAAAATTTTCCAGGAGTTTGGAGTAAGCAGAGATTTCTTAGCACAGAAAAAGGAAACCATACGAAAAACTGATCAAATCACTTCACTAAAATTAACTGCTTTGCACAAACCACCATCAAAATAATGAAATGACCCAGCTCAGGAGAAAATACTCGGAAATATATATAACAGAAGATTTGTATTTAGGACACACACATATCACCTGTTTAACAAAACATCTGTACTCTGATCTCCCGCATTCAATGGTAAGACGAACACAACACGGGCAAAGGTCTTGAACTGACTTCACAAAAGATGAATGGGCTTTAACAAAGACTGTCCCTGCGATGCTGATGGACGGACGCGCTCCTAAGGCCTTTGAAGTGAAACAGTCTAAGAGGAAGAGAGTGTCATAACGACGCCTTGAGAAAATGAAAATAGGCCAAACGATCCGTCCGTTCACTGAGCCTCGACTTCGTTTCTCACCGCTTGCTCGCAGGTGTAGGCAACACGGAAGCATCGCGATACCGGGAAATTCACGAACACTCACGGATCTTCAGGGAGGACGAGAGGAATCAGAGAGCGCAGGCGTGATCAGGGCTCCCAGATTGGGCGACTGACTAACGCGAGAAAGGGGCGGGGCAAAAGAAGACTAGCTCAGGTATAGGAGCGCGGGGCTAGAAGCTCCCCGGGAGCTCCCAGACACGCCCACCTGCGCGCGCACTCTTCGGTTAAACAACCGCTTCGAGGCTGTGCTCTCGCGGTATTTGTCCGAACTCTCGCGGGGTCTAGGGTGACACGGGGAGGGCGGCCCGGGGGAGGAGGTGGTGGTCCGTTAGTGGCGTTGGGCTCCGGCCGCCGCGGCGGCAGCGCTTTCTCCTCCGCTCACGGAGAGCGGCTCAGGCTGGAGTCCAACCAGGTGAAGAGCTCGCCCGCATGTGTGTGCGCACTTTTTGGGAGTCGGGAGGCCGGGGGCTGGAGGGAACCCCGGCTCGGCCTCCCGTGGTATCGCGACAGGCAGGCGCGAGGCGATCGTGGCGCGGGCTCCGCCCCAGCCCCCGCCCTAGCTCCCGCCCTGATCGCTTTCCTCCCCCTTTCTCGTAGCTCTTGCCGCCGCCTCGGTCGCGATGGGGGCGCAGGACCGGCCGCAGTGCCACTTCGACATCGAGATCAACCGGGAGCCGGGTGAGCGGGAGACTGGGCTCCTGCGGGGGCCTGGACCATCCTTGGGGAAGGGGAGGGGTCTACTCTCATCAGCCCTCCCTCAACCCTTTTTGGGAGCGGGTCTGAACTACCTTTGCTCCTGAGCGAAAATCATTGGGAGAGGAGAGCGGCGGGAATCCGCCACTCCCATCCCACTCACGGTCCGGGTCTCGCCCTCCGAAGCCCCTTGCCGGGACAGTCACGCCTTGCACTCCCGAACTGAGTGTTCGTACCATCCCTGGCGCCAAAGGGAAAGGGTGCAATCTGTCTCGTACTTTTTCTGTCTCAGTGTCTCTAAGGGGGCAATCACTCCAGTTCCTATTTCTGGTGTCTGGATTCGTATATTCTGTATTTCCTAATTCTTGTATATCAGTAGATTAACTCCTACCTCTATTTTTCCTTAAGCATCTTTAGCCAGAATTTCTTGGTTCATGGGAAAATGACTTATTAGTGAAAGTCTTAAACGTGATAAAGCGAAGTGTTCTGTACCAACAGAGACTTGCAGCACGCCTGCATTTAGCATTAATGCTTCGTCTTTCAAGGAATCCAGCCATTCCTTAATATGTATTACTGAAGATAAAATATTTTCTTCTAAATGGTAGTTGTTTCATTTTAAATAACAGAGCCTGCTGGGTTCCGAACTGTTTTCTTTCTTTGTTTCTTTCCTTTTTTTTTTTTTTTTTGTATCTGTGACAGAAGTTTTAGTTGGAAATAAATATGCAGTCTTTGTGCAGCATCTTGTCCAGCAGATTCTTATTGAGAGCCTGCTACTGTTCAAGACTCTGGGGATATAGTAATGAATAAAACAAAGGACTCTCTTCTTTGTAGTTTGTATTCTGCTGGAGGAAGACGGACCATAAACAAGGGGAAAAAAATACAGTGGCTTGTAGTAGGGGTACTGTTTTAATATGTTGGTCAGAAAAGGCTGTTTTGAGATGACCGGCAAACATCTGAAGCAGAGGAGGAGGTAAGCCTTCCTGGATATCTTTGAGGAGCATTTCTGGCCAAGGAAGTTAGTACAAAGGCACTGAGGAGGGAGTGTGCTTTGGTCTTTGAAGAACTGCCAGAAACCCAGGGTGGAGTAGAGGAGGGATGAGAGAGCAGGAAATGGCTGTAGACCACAGTAAGGACTTTTGACCCTGTGAGATAAGATATGGAGGGATTTTGAGCAAAGGAATGTTGTGATCTTAGAAATATGGTGGCATTCTCTGTTTTTAGTATTTTGAGCCTTGATGAATTTTAATCCTTACTCTATAGTGATTCCATGCTTCAGATAACAGGGCTTATGTTTTTTTTTTTTTTAAGAATTAAAAATAGCAAATTGAACATAAATAAAAAAGCTATTTCCCACTGTCAAAAAAAATTAAAAATAGACTCATGAAAAGTATTCATATCCTAGATTTGCAAATAACCTTTGTTATGAAAAATCTCCAGAATATGTTTGTTAAATGTAGAACAAATTTTATGCTTATACTGTTCTGTGTTAAACCAGTTGATAATTGGCAATTTCATATGGTTCAATCTCCTATATAATACTTCAAGCACTTTTCAGTATATTACCTTAATAGTAGGTACTTGATTTTTACACAACTTTTTTTTTTTTTTTACTTTATTTAAGCTTTATTTAAACATATGATGTAACCCCACCACCCTCACCCAACCCCTCTTCCCCCCACCCCCCTCAGTTTGTTTTATGACATTAAGAGCCTCTTTTGGTTTTTCTCCCTCCCGATCCCATCTTCTTTCATTTTTACTTTTCCTACCACCTTAACTCCCACCCCCGTTGCATCTCCACTTCCTCATATCAGGGAGATCATGTGGTAGTTGTCTTTCTCCAGTTGACTTATTTCGCTAAGCATAATACGCTCTAGTTCCATCCATGTCGTCGCAAATGGTAAGATTTCATTTCTTTTGATGGCTGCATAGTATTCCATTGTATATATATACCACCTCTTCTTTATCCATTCATCTGTTGATGGACATCTAGGTTCTTTCCATAACTTGGCTATTGTGGACATTGCTGCTATAAACATTC
>ML108340.1:10041-20264 GCA_003697995.1 Taxidea taxus jeffersonii
GTTACTGCATGTAAAATTATATTGCTCTCCAGTAAATATTAATTGCCTGTGGCTTGTTAAATAACTTTGGGAATCCAGAATATAGATTGTGAGTCCTTCCTAATACCAAATCTACAACATGATTCAGGAAAAAAAAAAAAAAAGGACACTGACAAAGGAAAAATATGAAAACCAACTCATGGACACCGTGCTTACTATTTCATGTAAGAAAAAAAGTCAGTTTTTACTGAGTCAAAATTAGGATAGAATAGAAAAAAAAAAAAAGAACTACCTTTTTAATATACCTCAAGTAACTTCCTAGATTGAAAGTCCTTAGCTATGACCTCAAAACCTGCATATAAATCCAGGACATCATATGGTAGTAAAAAGTCAGAGTTAAAGTTGAAAATTATAATTAGAGGCTTATGTTGGCTTTGTCCAGGGCAGCCTCATGCTGGCATTACCGATGCAGTTGTCCTCTTCTTGGTTTAATGCTATGCTGTGGCTGTCTAGAAATCCTCAATAATTTTATCTTTGAACCTGAATTCTGTAAGTGAAATCCAATGGACAAAAGGGCATGTGTTTGAGCAGAGGCTAGAAGTGCAGTCTGCATGCTGGATATGCACCATTCACCAAGAGTTCTCAAAGCACCATCCAGACAGACTTCCTCACACCTGCTCTGCAGGGTAATTCAGTAAGACCCAAAGTGAGTAAAAAGGAGGCTGATTACATCTACAACTGAGTCAGCAGGGTGCTGACTGCCCTGAGAGGTCGTATCCTCTCAGGAGGTTGTAATTAGAATTTTGCCCCAAATGCATAAAGAGGACAATGGCATTCTCAGAAATACTTATGACCAAAGAACCTTACTCAGTCTTTTCTTCTACGTTTTTACTTCCAACCACAATTACTAACAATTATTCCAATTCCAATTACTAGCCAACCACAAACGTCAAAGTTATGACATCAGAGTAGAGTGAAGACAGGGCAACCCATACTTCCTTTCCCCTTCAATCCTTCCTTCTTCATCAATAAGCCAAAAACAGAAAGTATTGGTAAAATGCACACATATCAGATTAAATAACAACAGCTGAATTCGTTTTGTCTAGCATTTCCATCATTCTGAAAAGCACAAAATACCTACATGTGTAGAAGCGACAAAATACAAACTGTAATTTTGGTGATTCCACCTATAAGTTAAATGCTCTTGTATTTGCATCTAAAGTCGGCACTGTATAACATAAAGACCCATGGTAAACTTCATGCTAAAAATGAACATTTTAAATTCTCCTTCGAATGACATTAAATAGCAAATAAAAAATATCATGACAACTCAAGGGAGACAGATCAAGGGAGAAAGGAAAAAACTTTATTTATACACACACACACCCCTTTCCTTTTGTTTTGAACAAATGGTCTCACATTTTCATTTTATACTTGGAGCCACAAACCACATAGTCTGCCAGTAACTATGAATAAATTACTTTGGCTCTCAAAGAGTAAGACATCTTTCTTCCCTCTGCAATCACCTGAGTAATATTATTCTGATCCTCCTCTTGCTTTTCTTATGTGTGTTTTCCCTGCTAAGGATCCTAAGAACTTAAAAGCCAGAGATAGCCCCAGTGGTATTTATTTGCCTGGTGGTCAAGACAGAATTAACCAAAATACTAGTAATGCTTATGTCAAGGGACTAGCAATCTTTGATAAGAGAAGTTAGACGCTCTCTCTCCACCAATGGTGTTTCATACATGGGACTCACAATGTAAGTTATTTTTACTTTGTGTTTTTTTATATTTTTTTTATTTTTTATTAACATAAAATGCATTGTTATTACCTTGTGTTTTTAACTGTCAAATAACATCTCATTTGATAACTCTCCCGATGGTTTTATATTTACATACCTGCATTTGTGGCTGTAGTCTCTGTTGGCTGGTGTGTCAGATATGTAGGAGTCCTACTGGGGCTTCTAGTTTATGAACATTTTAGACTGGCATCTCAGTAAGAATATCATCTCATGTCATGATGACTCAGTTACCTACAATGGCTGATCAGGAAGAGAGATGCTTTTGATGACTAGGTTGTTGGCATCCATGACCAAATCATACCTACACCTGTCTTTCCAGTGACTGTGGAAAATTGTGATAAGAGTTTGATGATGATTAAGAGTCATTTAAACTCTCCTTCAGTTTCATCTTTAAACAGGTTGCTTTGTAGGATCATTTCATAATAAGTGAAGGAACAATAGAAGAGATGGTTTTATGGGACAATACTTTGGGGAACTTATTGTATGGCTAAAAGATTCAAGAATGAGAGAGCTACTTTTTTTTCACTGCTTTCAACCTTAAAAATTATGTTATGATTATGTTTATATTGACTACATCCTGCAGCAACTGGACTTGGTTAGCAGAAAAAAATATTAGAATAATGTGAGTCACACAGTATTTTATGGACCATGATAGAAAGTGTGTAAGCAAGCAAATGCTTGGAATAGCAAATGGCAAAATCTAATACCTAAAACTATAATGACCCAAAGAAATGTTTCAACAAAATAAGTGCTTTGAATTTTTCTACCTGGCTTAATGGCAGTGGTAGGGCATGAAGCAGGAAAAAGGAGGAAGCATATTTACTCTGGCACAGTCCGTGAAGATGACTATTAATTTAGAACCCCCCCCCCCCCCCCCAATTTGACTCGATGACTAAAGGAGATAAAAGGAGGAATCAAATACTGCAAGCCAGCCTTGTCCTTGGATTGACTAAGTGCTGTATATGTCTACTAGGACTGCTGTAACATGTCACTACAAACTCTGTAGCTGAAATAACAGAAACGTTTGCTCACAGTTCAGGAAGCCAGATGTCCAAAATCAAGGTATCAGCAGGGGCAGTTCCTTCTTGGTGGCTCAGAAGCAAAGTCTGATCCATGACGCTCTTCTAACTTGTGGTGGTATCTGGAAATCCTTGGTGCTTTCTGGCTGGCCACCCCTCCCCACACCGCCCACAGCCCCGCCATGATGTCTCCACCTCCACATGGTCACCTTCCCTCTGTGTCTGTCTGTCTCTATGTGTTCACATGGCATCCCCCTCTCTCTATGTGTCTGTATCCAAATTCCCCTCCCTATAAAAGCATACCAGTCACTGGATTAGGATTGGCCCTAATCCAGTAAGACCTCATCTTAATTTAATTACATGTGCAAAGACCCCTATGTCCAAATAAGGTCATGTTCACAGGTTGGGGGGGGTAGGGAAAAACTTCAACATAGCTTTTTGGGGGCGTGCAAAACTTAACCCACGATGCTTCTCAAACTTTGCAGCCCAGCTGAATCATAAGGGTGGTGAAAAAAATACTAACGTCTGGGTATTACACACCAGAGATTCCAAACTAATGAGAATGAGGTACAACCAGGGCATCTAGATTTTTAAAGCGCGCCCCCCCACCACCCCAACTAATTCAAATGTGCAGCAAACGTTTTAGAACCAACAGGCTAAAGGATTCTGGTTATTAGTTTCTTGGAAGGATATTTTAGCATAATGAAGTGTATGTTTCAATAAGAAAAATCTCTTTTCCTTTAATCATTTTGACAAAAATGAAAAAAATATCAAAAGTAGGTGATCAAAATGAGTGGCACATAATCAAAAAGAATTGTAGAAACTTACCGCTTGACGGGTGTTCTTTCCATGAACATTTTCAGGTATGTGGTGTATTGGGTCACGGGAGCATTCCCAAGATAGTCATTAAAACCGTAGAAATCTGCTGTTCTTCCACTGACTTGTGGAGGAAGAAAAGGGTTTACTGTGTTTGGCTAGCTGTGACTAGGTATGGAAATTACTCTTTCCTCCTGATACACTTTCAGCGATTAGCAAATAATGGAACCAGATCTTACTTTTATAGATCAAGTAGCCATGGTGGGATAGCTACAATGATGACAGAATTGATCACTCTGTATTGTTTTATACCTATGGTTGCTCTTATTAATGCCACACCAAGTTATTAAAGAAAAGGCATTGCAATGGGGTAAACTGGATGAAATATAAAACTACTTTTTTTGTTTCATTTTTCAGAGCCTGAAAAACCCATTTGATATAGATGCCTAGAAATGTTGTCAATACTATTTCACACAACTCTGTAGGCTTATAAGGATCTGATGATAGCAATTAAATCATCATAAACTTCTTGCTTGTCTCTTGGTTGGCTATACAATGTTTTCTATCTAACATAGTATTTATCTCAACCTACTTTGTATGTTGAATGTTTGTGCCCTGCCACAAATGTCACATGTTGAACTTCTAACCCTCAATGAGATGGCGTCCAGGGGTGGAACCTTTGAGTGGTGCTTAGGTTGGGTGGAGCCCTTCGGAACCTAGGGTTTAGTGCCCTTATTGGAAGGGACCAGAGAGCCTGCTTGCTCTCTTGTGTTCTCTCTGCCTCTCTCTCTTTCTGCTCTCTGCCCTGTCAAGATACAAGAGGAAATCAGTAAGCCATGAAGAGGACCTTCACCACAGCCCAAGATGCTGGCGCATTGACCTCAGACTCCAAGTCTCCGGAAGTGTGAAAATGTTTGTTGTTTAAGCCACGTAGTCCATGGTAATTTGTTATAGCAGCTAGAAGTCACTAAAAGAATCTTAATTTCATTCTTACACTCCATATAAATACACTTAAGTGTACTAGCCATCCTTTATTCATAAAGACACACTTTCTGTTTTTTATTCTCAAACTCCCTTGTGAAGAACTTTCTTTTGCCTCAAGTTTAGAAAATGCCTTTATCACAACATATCAGTGAAGGTATGTTAAAAGGCCACTTTCAATGTCAATAATTTTACTACTGCCAAAAAATTAGTATCATAATAGGAACAGAATTAAAATATAAGTATATACAGATTATTTTCTATATTTTAGTATATGGAATAAAAATCTTTATCTTTATTCCAAGAAATGTTGACAGTCTTGGGGAGAGCATTTTAGATAGACTGATAAAATAATGATTGAAACCCATAGTTAAAAAAATAACGAGGGGCGCCTGGGTGGCTCAGTGGGTTAGGCCTCTGCCTTCGGCTCAGGTTGTGATCCCAGGGTCCTGGGATCGAGCCCCGCATCGGGCTCTCTGCTCGGCGGCGAGCCTGCTTCCCTTCCTCTCTCTCTGCTTGCCTCTCTGCCTACTTGTGATCTCTGTATGTCAAAGAAATATAAATAAAAATCTTAAAAAAAAAACGAAATAATGAAAGAAAAATCACTTTGTACAAAGTTCATATTTTTAATAATTTCTTCTTTAAAGTATCGTATTTAAATGGAGAAGACAGTGTAGTTCTCATTTATATTTGGGCAAAAAGAAGAACACATATAAAGTTATTAAATTAGAAACCTACACTTCTTGTGTATGGTCATATACATTGGGGGAAGGGTCTGTATATGTAGTAATTTTTAGGGTGCTAAGTAATAGGTTTTCAGTTTAAGAGCCATGACCTTCAAATGGCCTCATTTCTTCATTTTGCAACAACCTCACCTCCTACCAAAGTGTAACTGCTAGCTACATTTGTACACACCTTCTTTACGAACTCTTAACCTTGACAAGTCTGGTGCCACTTCAAATTTCCATAAAATCTACCTTTAAAACACTGATTGAGAGGAGCCAGAGCTTCCTGATCAAAAAGAGAAGAGGGTGGGTGTCAGATGTTCTCAGCTCTACCATCTATGAACTGGGGAAAGTTCCATCATCTTTATATACCCCAGTTTCTTCTTCTAAGAAATTAATATTTATTGAGCTTGTCCTCTGGACTAGCCACTATAAACCTAGAATAGATATATCTAAGTTGAATTCTATGATTTCATAACTAACTAATTCCGTTATTGGTTTTAACTTCCATTAATTTACATCCCTCAAGTTTGGAATGTGCCAGCTGGCTTATATGTTAGCGAAAGCTATGGACCATATCCTAGTTCTTGAAAGTCTGGACTATGGGCCAGCAGCATGGGTATCTTCCCAAAAGCTTGGGAGAAATGCATAGTGTTGGGGCTTACCCCAGACCTGCGCAGTGAGAATCTGCAGTTGAATCAGATCTCCAGGAACAGGCGTCGTTTAAGTTTTAGAAGTGCTGGACTAGATGCGCAACAAAATCCTCTTCAGCTTACAGGGATGTAGAGAACAGTCTAGTGTTGAACACTCCTGGATTCGGAGCCAAGCCCTGTTACTTATACCTGGTGTAACCTTTGAAGGGAGAGCTTCCAGATACATGACTTCGCTTTTCTGTTCTAGTGCCTTCCTCTGTAAAAAGGTGGTAAAACAGTAGGTACCTCATCGGGTTGTTGTGAGGGTTGCAAAGTACTGTGTATAAGCAGTTAATACAGTGTGGGGCACACTGGAAACTCTTTTAATCATTAAACATTTATGGCACACCTATCATGTGTATGCCAGGTACGTGCTGGGGGCTGTGAATGCAGCAGTAAACAAAACAAAGTCCCTACTTTCGTGAAGCTTTCATTCTAGTGAGGGATTCCTGCAATACAAAACAGTTGTAAAAAAAAAAAATGTCACATAGGGATATGTTCTGTGAAGTAGAGAGAATGACAGCAGAGCCACTGTAGACGGGAAGTTCGGCAAACTTCTTCAGAGGAGAAAACAAATGAGTAGGCACCTGAATTCGTTATATTTGATTAGTATTCAGAGCTAAATCCCAGGCACAGTGCTAAGCATTTTATATGCATTCAAGTTTCCAGAATCCTCCAGTTTGACCCTCTCACCAGCAAAGTGAAGAACTTGCTTGAATAAGGATATTCACTAGGTAATCAGACATTTAAGGTGAAAGTTTCATGAAAAGATTTATGCCTATTTTATCCAGTTATTGCAGCCATCTTATTTTTACTCCAGTTTGGATTTTTTTTAAGGTTTTATTTATTTATTTATTTGACTGACAGAGATCACAAGCAGGCAGAGAGGCAGGCAGAGAGAGAGAGGGAAGCAGGCTCCCCACTGAGCAGAGAGCCCGATCCGGGGCTCCATCCCAGGACCCTGAGATCATGACCTGAGCTAAAAGCAGAGGTTTTAACTCACTGAGCCACCCAGGCACCCTCCAGTTTGGATTCAGACAGTGGACTATTACTTTGTAGTTTGACCCAAGAACCCCCAGAACCTCCCCTCCCTAGCACTAGAGATGACAATTCTGTATACTCAGCAATATGATCTTTACATCTAGATGTGAGCTAGAACTTTGGCACCGTAACACGGCAGTGTCCATCGGACCTCTCTTTCCACCTATAGAAACTAAGACTCCACCTAGGTATGTTTTGGTAACTTGGCTACATTCCAATTTATACTTCTACCTATGAATATCAGGCGGAGGGTTTAGCGGATATTCTCCTTCATTTCCTTTTGCTACACAATAAACAGGCAAACAAATGACTGTTCTGCGGTGTCAGTGGCATGAAATAGCTTCTATATTCCAACACAGATGGGGTATCTTAATAATGGGAAGATGATCTCACACTTTAAAGTGCTTTGATATAAAAGGTGCCATATAAAAAGGAAGTTATTATTCTTAGTTATAATACCCTAAAAAAAGGATCTGCCATCTAAATGGCTGCTGAAACTTAACTGCAGAATTGCTTATAATGCTACAATCAGTTGAGGCCAAATTCAATAAAAACTCCATCCGGCATTCACACTGAGAAGACCCACATGTGCCTTTAATTTTTTTTTTTTTAATTTCCTGGGCTTCCGGCCCAGAAATTGGATAGGAATTTTATTTAAACCTGCTCTTGTGTATCAACTTTTGGTAAATATCAGGTTTTCAGTTGACTCACATTATGCTTTACATTTTGAGCAGAGGGAGGAAATAAAATGATGCATATCTCTCTAAATACATATATTTATACACCTCTTACCTGTTCTGCCTATGAGACTGTGGCTCACACTAAATGTTCATCATTACTCCTACAAATTTAAGACGCCCCTCTCCTTGCTTCTGCTGCAACCATAGATTAGAAAGTCCATTAAATCCCTTTCCAGTACTAATCAGTTTTCACCAGCAAAGGCAATATAATCTGAGTTTGGAAATGACTAATTATTTGGAGAGGGTGGTGAGGGGTTCAGGTTTAGATTTTTCTTGAATGCAGGAAACTTCTTTCTTGTCTTCCCCCTGTCATTTTACTGCCTGGGGCCAGCTCTCCCTCCCTGATGAAAACGCTCTTTCCTTTCCCACTAGATGGGTATATATGTATGTATTAGAAGGAAAATGCATTATGAGACATCAACTTGAAAATATTAAGAGAAGAAGCACTCCTTTTGATGGATGTGGGCATGGCAGTAATTGCACCTGCTAGGTGCCAGGCATGAGCATAATTTGCATGTGAAATTTTCTCAGTTCCTTCCAGAATACACCAGTTCTACTCAATAAAACATTTTGTCACACTCAGGGGGTTTGCCAACATGTTCCCAGATTGCAAGCAAAAAGATTATTTACAGTAACCAATAACAACTGAAAAGACCATAAACAACCTTCCCATACCTGTTCTATGTTTTTTTTTTCTTTTTCTAAGTAGAGAGACTTTAAGGAGCCCAAATTTACTGCAATTTAATTCTGATGGGAAAAGCACATTATTTTATTTATAGTAGCATGTTCTATCTATCCTTGCCTCCCCCCCCTTTTCAAACATAAAAAGCCAGCTTTTGTTGGTGGTGGTAATTCAGCTATTACTCTTACAGGGAAGAAATGTTTCCTGATAAAGTGAGAGATGGGATAAAAGTGACCAGCATCAGAGAAAGTTACCCAGTGCATCCCAGGTACCTGCTGTGTACTCATGGGGAGAGATAGCATCACTGTTCAAGTAGTTCTGGGGTAAACCCTGCTTTGATCAAGCCTTTGACACAGTTTCTGCCTACCATCGAGAACGACAGGTGCCTTGCTTGCTGGGTTTATTATAGGGAGCACTGCTCTGCACCTTCAGGACCTAGGCTCTGCCTCTTATCTTTTAAACTCCCTTACTGAGAGTTTTCTCAACAGTTTAAATTCTATTCTGAATTGCAGTGGCCTTGGGAAGGATACTTATTTTGGGGGGAAATGAGCAGGAATGAGAAAGAGTAGCCCAAACAGCTGTTTCCCTTAAACCCCCTCTCAGCTCCCCTTTCCCCAGGGTGCTGCCCTTGATGATGATTTTTGTCCCTAACAAAGGTAATCACAGGGAGAGAAAAGGAGACAGGGCCGTGAACTTATTAAGCCCAATTAAACAAACATGACAGATTCTGTTTCTACCATAAATGGAACGTAAACTTGTGGTAACTTTTTAAAACAATGTCAAAGAATTATAAGATTTGGCCCCAATGACAGTCTTATTCACAAGGAGTATTGTTAACAGAATCCTAGGACATCCTTCTAGAAACTATGAATGCATAAATATGCATACATAGACATGCATACAAGCACAAAAACTGCAAATATCTTTCCTGAACCAACTTTTCTCCCAACAATATACTTCCTGAAGGTCATTCCATGCCACTGGTAACAAATGTTCCTTCCTCTCTAGAGGTGCTGCATTATATTCCAATGCATTCCACTATATTTTAATTAAACTCTCTTAATGATGGACAGTTAAGTAGTTTCCAGTTGTTTTTCAATTACGTGTAAAGCTCACTGAACAACCTTTGCCCAGTACTGGAAGTAAGTCCAGCCTAGCTGTTCAAAACAAGGGCTTAGGACTTCAACAAGCTTTCACTCAAAGTTCAGGTTCTCCAACCAACCATTGCCTGCACAGACACAGTCAAATAAAATAAGATGTACCTCACAGGGTCCTTGTCAGAATACAATTGTGATTATTCTTATAACTGACTCATTGAGGCCTTAGGCAAATTAATTTCCTCATCATTAAGTCAGGGAATAATAATAGGTTCAGGGTTGCTCTGGGGACGCCATGAACTAATTCCCTTAAATTGCGCAGTCCACTACCTGGTACATAGAAAACCTTTAATAATTATCCGCTTTAATATTAAATTGGCAATCTTTGCACACTTGTGGGAGCGCAGCTGCAAGAGGCTTTCCTAGAAGTGGAATTCCTACCTTTAACCCCGTGCTCCCCAGGCCCCAGCTGTGCGCACACGAGGCCACCAAGCGGTGACACGCTGACCGCCGCCCCATCCCGCGCCGCCGCCCAGGGCCCTGCGGAGGCCGGACACACGTGGGCGCACGCGGCAGAGCGCAGGGCTGCTCGGGCTCCCGGCCCGCGCGGAGACGCGGGGGGGGGGGGGGCGCCGCCGGCGTGAGGCGCG
>RCUC01156308.1:0-24177 GCA_003697995.1 Taxidea taxus jeffersonii
TGCTGTTCCACCAAGCCTGTACCTGCTGCATTATGATTTGGGTGTCTTTGTACCTCCCCTGCCGATCCCCACACCCCAGGGCGCTTCTGGGTACATAAGAGGTGGGCTTGTTCATCTGTCCGCGCAGAAGAGCAGGGACCTATTTCCCAGCTGCTGGAAAGGGGTGGGGGTCTTTGGCTGGAGGGCTGTGACTTGGGTGGGGACGAAACCTCACCCTCTTCCTCAGTGCCCGATGCCCTTTGGTGTACGGAGGTCCCTGTTAGTTCTTTGCGAGTCCAGGACCCCCAGGCCACCAACGGCTCCAAGAGAATGAGCGTCTCCCAGGCTTGACCTTGGCAAAGGCCCCTCACCTCTGTCTAGCCGCCAGGCGCAGCCGAGAACTGCGGCTAGCTTCATCTCTGCTTCAAAAAAGACGAGACAAGAAAAGCTGTGGATAATGTTAGAAAGGGTCAAAGTTAGCCCTTTTCTGACAGTCCCAACAGGGCCGGGCCTGGACAGCTGTCTCAGGAAGTTATTTCTGTTCCCTGCCTGGTGGCTTGGAGCAATTTGCTGGGCACCCATTGGCCAGAGAGGCCAAGAGGCTCTTGCCTTTGGGAGCTGCCATTTTACACCAGGGTAATGATGGTTTCTGGGCAAGAGAGATCAATAGGGGATAAAAATAGGCTTCCGTCACATCTGGACGCCTGCTCTGGGTCTCTTGATGACTCAGAGGCACCCCCGTAAGCAGCTGGAGTGGAAACCACTTGACACACCATGTCTGGCAAAACACTGTGGGGAGAAAGGGTCCTGTCCCAGCCCCCCAAGGTCCTGTAACCCCGAGACCCAAATGGAGAGGCCACTTGGGAGAGTTCTGTGTGGAGGAGCCCTTCATGGTGCCCACATTCTCGCCCAGTTTCCTTGGAGAAGGCCCCTCTCAGCTGTCCATGGAGCAGCAGGAGTGGGAGCCTGGACCAAAGGAAGCCAAGAAGTGCTTCTCGGGCCAAGTCTGGTGGATGCAAGGGACGAGAAGACACAGGCTCATCGGCCCTTAAGGAACTCAGTCCAGGGGACAAGACAGGCAGGGAATCAGACAAATATTTCACAGAGTTAGCCCTGCAGGGGGCCGTGAAGGCACAAGCATGTCCCCAAAGTCAGCAAACAAACAAACAAACAAGAAGACATAGAGTAAATGATTATTCTTATCTGGGTGCCAGCCAATTGAAATGCATCATTGCACTCAATCCTCAGATTGGCCCATTAACTTATCGTTATACTTACCCATTTTCCAGACAACTAAACTGAGGCCCCGAGATCTACCATAACATGCCCAGAGTCACCAAGAAATGAGCAGGAAGGCCAGTACCTGTCACTGTCCTCTGTCTCCTAGAGCTGTGATCTCAACTTGCTGCCTTAGACCAGTGCTTGGCAAAGTTCTTCAAAAAGAACCAGATGGTAAATATTTTAAGCTGTGAGGGCCAGACAGTTTCTACAATGACTCATCTCTGCTGTTGTAGTTTGAAGGCAGCTTTAGATAATAGACCAACGGATAAGCATGGCTCTGTTCCAATAAAACTTTATTTACAAAAGCAGGTGTCAGGCTGGATTCGGCTCCCTGGCCTAGCCCTACTCTAGGGCCTTGACATATATTTTATTATGAAACCATCTTGAGGGAATTCAACTTCTGGAGCTTGGAAGGCTCTGGTAAGTTCCAGCATTTTCCACATTGTTGGATCTGGACATTTCATTCTGTGCCTTGCTCTGGAGGATCACTGTCTAGTAAAAATATAAACATAAGACATATGCATAACTTTGTATTTTCTAGTAATTACATTAGAAAGAGAAAAAAGAAACAGGTAACATTAATTTTAATAACATATTTGATATAACCCAGTGTATCGAAATTATTATGATTTCAACAGGTAATCTATATAATGAATTACTGGTAAGATTTTTCACTTTCTTTTTTCATACTCATTCTTCAAATTTCAATGTGTATTTTAGACTCACAGCACATCTCAATATCTTCTTCCTTGTTTCAGGAGCTCAGCCAGCACACACGGCCAGTGGCTATCTTATGGGATAGTGCAACTTTGAAATAAAGCTAAGGAATTTTTACTGGTATAAGGTGAAATCCCTGGTTTAAGTTGGAAATACAAGAACAACATAAATGAGAAATTCCTGGATGGATCAGTGCATTAGTCAGGTTTCCCCAGAGAAACAGAACCACTGGGATATATATTAATACATATGCATATGGTTATTCATATATATTTACAGTTGACCCTTGAACACTATAAACTTACATGCATATGCTTTTCTGTCCAGTACAAGATTGGAGATGCATTTTCTCATCCTTGTAATTTTCTTAATAACATGTTCTTCTCTCTAGCTTACTTTATTGTAAGAATACAGTATAGAATACATATAACATGCAAAATATGTGAGCACTGACTGTTTATGTTATCCGTGAGGCTTCTGATCAAATTTAAATTTTGGTGGGGGGTCAAAAGTGATATATGAGTTTTCACTTGCCTAAGAGGTTAGTGCTCTAACCTCCAAGTTGTTCAGGTTGGCCTTATACGTCAACTACACTTCAGTAATAAAAAAAATATGTTAAGTAAATACACATACATATATAAAGAATGTATCCATCCATATATAAGGAATTGGCTTATGTGGTTATGGGATATTCCCAGTATCTGTAGTTGGCGAGCGAGAACCCCGAGACGGCCTACGGTATAGCTCTACTCTGAAAGCCAAGAGGGTGGGGACCCGTGAAGAACTGATGTTTCAGTTCAAGTTCAGAGGCAGCAGCAAAAATCAAAACAGAACAAAAACAATAACCAGTCAAGCGGGAGGAGTTGCTCCTTTCTCCAAGGAGTGCCTGCTTGTTTGTGCTATTCAGGCCTTCCATGGGTTAGAGGAAAATCCCATCCACACTGGGGAGGACAATCTGGTCAACTCAGTCCACCAATTCAAATGTGACTCTCATCCAGAAACATCTTCACAAACACACTCAGAGTAATGTTTGACCAAATAGCCAGGTACCCCACTACCTGGCCGAGGTGACATGTAGAATGAACATTTCCAATCTGGGAAGGCTTCCTGGAAGAAGAGTCATTTGCATTGGAATCTGAAAGCGGAGTTCACTACAGAAAGAGCTGGGCATGGGGGTTCCGTGCAGAGGGCACAGCATGTGAAAAAGCCTGGAAGCAACAGAGCTTGGAGTTGTTACAGACATTGGTCTGGGATGGTCAGCCAGGAAGGGGTCTAGGGTAGACACTGCGGGCTCCCAAGGTCTTGGAAAGAACATTTCGTTTCTTAAATATTTATTTATTTATTTATTTGAGAGAGAGAAACAGGGAGAGAGAAAATGCAAGCAGGACGAGTGGGAGAGGGAGAAGCAGGCTCCCCGATGCAGGGCTTAATCCCAGGAACTTGGGATCATGACCTGAGCCAAAGGCAGATGCTTCATGACTGAGCCACCCAGCGCCCCTTGGGAAGAACTTTGAACTTGATTCTGAAGACAAAGAGAAGTCATGAAGAATGGCAGCTCCTTGATAATCTCCATCAGATACCCCAAGGCCTCTCCAGATATAGGCACAGTCTAGGGAAGGACCCCAAGTGCAGCTCTGAGACAAACCCTCAAGCCCTCAGCAGGTGGCTCCCAGACCAGCAGCACCAGTCCCCGGGGCTTGCGGGAAATGTAGGAACTTGAGCCCGAGCCCAGACTTGCTGAATGGAATCTGCATTTTAAGAAGATGCATGCATTTGGGACCAAGGACCTAAGTGACTTTGGCTTTGGCAGGAGGGGCCCTTGCTGAACTCACTGCACTATATTCACCATCTTCTCCATCCTGCTTCCTGCCCGCAAACCCAGCCCTCCTTCCACCTCCCTACACCTCCCTGCTTCCTCAGCCCTTCTGCCCAGAGGGCTCCGAAAGCCCTTCCTGCTCCTGCCGTAAAGGAGGCAAATTAAAGAGATGCCCCGGACCCCATTTTCTGTTCCTTTGGTATTTTAAATATTCCGTGTTTGGATTTCCTAGAGCTCTTTTAGATCTCTGCTTTTCTTTCCCAGGGCAAACCTGGTAATGGCTGGTTCTTCCCCGGGCTGCCGTGTTTTGCAGTGATCACTAAGCAAGTGGAGACCAGGAGGCCACTCGCTTGGCTTCAAAAGCCCCCACCGTGGGCCCAGGCTGCTGGGCACAGGGGCGCAGGTGAGGGAGGAGGCGGCGTGTTACTTTGGGGGAACGGATTCTCATCACGGAGGGAAGCATTTGATTGGTTTCCGTCTTTGGCAAGTTCCCAGGTGGCCCAACCCACATTTGTCATCCTGTTCATTTCATTCCTATCTGAGGTGGGCCACTGAGATGACTTCGTTCCACATGCTTCTGGGCAGGAGCGAGAGCCCCCTTTTGCAACAGAATGTGGGGGCCTTCCTCAGTTTACCGCTCTGAGACCCAAGAGGTTCTGAGCACTGGCTGAAGATGTTCATGCCTGATGGTTGAGGCCTTTTTGGGAGTCCTCACTAGGTAGCCCCGTGGTCTGCTTACAGCAGAAGGGGTCATGAGAAGACATTTAAAGTCCTTTGATGATGATGAGTGGAGAGGGCGAAGTTGCCCGCAGGTTTTCTGAGTCCTGAAGCATTTGGGGGATTTGCATAAAAAGTAACTCTGAAGATTCCCATTGAATATGATCATTACCATTGAATGGGCTTTTATTTCACTGACATCAAAATTATTTTAAAGAACAATTTTTCATCTTCAGATTTATCCTCCCTTGGGATAGTATTCTAAGCGTAAAGAAAGAAGTTACTCTTGTGATATTCTGCAGATATCTGTCCGACCATGACCCAGGGTTGTAAGTTTGAGCTGCACACGAAAAGCAAGTCATGTAATTTTAACAGCAATTGTAATAATAATGATAATAATGCACATTTCTTGAGCACCTCTGATGTGTCCCCATGCTAAGAACGTCATGAATAAATGCACAGATCAGGCTGACCCTTTCTCATACCCATTTTACAGATGAGCTCAAAGAGGCACAGGAAGGTTAAAGGACAAGGTCAAGCAGCCTGGCCATGACAAATCCAGGATTCAAATGCATTCTGATTCTGATGCTTCTATGCTTTATCCTCATGTGGTTCTGCCTCTTGGTGATCTGTACAGTCTTATTTGATCCTTGCAACCACCTTGAAAACGAAATTATTATGACCTATATTTTACAGATGGAATAACAGAGTTTCCAAGAGGTTGTAAGAGCTTGGGAAGGGCAGGATAAAGACATTAACCCAGATCTTCTGGCTTCACATCTTCTGCTCTTTTCATTTTCTCGGAGCTGACAAACTCCGGGCCAGGCAGGAAACGTAAACCAGCAAAGCGGGCTGCCAGGGAAACTGGGTGACCTGGAGGGCATGCATCATCTGGGATAGGGGGCACATACCATTCGGGGGGCGGAGGGGGACAGCCGTCACACTGCTCCAGGGACTCTGCAAGGCTGGCACTGGGCCTCTGGCCGCTCCATCCTCTGATTTTCTTAAAGAAACTCAGAAAGCTCTCAAAGCTCAGTGTTCATTTTTGTTTTAGTTTTTTTTTTCAAAGATTTATTTATTTATTTTTGAGATTGCAGGGAGGGTCTGGGAGAGAAGGAAAGAGAGTCTCAAGCAGATTCTGTGCTGATCTCAGAGCCTGACACTGGGCTCAATCTCACGATCCTGAGATCATGACCTGAGCCGAAACCAAGAGTCAAATGCTCTGCTGACTGAGCCACGCAGGCGCCCCTGGAAGCCCAGATTTTTATGCAAAATCCCCCTCCTTGGAATTTGGACAACTAATGATAATCTTCTAAGAAAATGTTCTGTTTCCAAGAAATCAGTCTGTGGATTGCAGGCAGCCCATGGGCCGCCTTGAATGACCAGCTCTCATGGGACCATTGAAACGACCACTGAAATGGTAGGAAAAGCGCCTTCTTCCTATGCTCTGAATAAAGCCAGAATAGAAGCTTCTGGACTCAAGTGCCCTCCATTAAAGTTCTTTCTCCAAGACCGTTGTTAACTCTTTGCAATCAAGGCCCCCCTCTGCCATTCTAGACCAGGTGGCATGGGGTGTTAAAATATGATCCAAGCAGTTAGGATCTCAAGATCCCGAGTAACTTCCCTCCCCCCAGGCCCCTTCAGAATCCCTGATTTCTCATAATTTGAGCAAATCAAGTAGAATCTCTGACCCAGCCTGGACCCCCCAGAATGTGCTCCTAAAAGCCTGCTGGGGCCCGCGAGAGGGAATCACTATATATTTGGCATATGACCCCTGCTCAGATACTCAAGACCCCTTCTCTCAGCTGGTTCCTCTCTGACATTTAGGGTCAGTCTTTTCCAGTCTTCCTGACATGCTTCCACCCCACACTGGCCTCTTCCCACGTCCTCCACACAGACTGGATCAGAGCAAGGGCCCATGTCCCCCAGCCCAGTCTATTTCCCCCACCTCCTAACCACGGGAGAGGCAGACAGTGGGATTTTCATCCTGCAGAGAGAACGTTCTCCAAGGCCTTTGTGCATTTGATGAGCTCTTTCTCTGGGCGTAAAGCCGGGGACCCCTAAGGCAAAGTGCTCATTTTCAGGAAAATGGCAGGTGTGGGGGGTTCTTTCAAGCCCACAGAGCATAGGAGGTGGGGCAGAGCTCCTTACTGGGAGGAATCATAGTTCCATGCAATCACAAGAGGATAGAAAGAGCTTCAAGTCTATCTCATAAGCCGGCGTTATGCATTTCTATTACTTTCCCCTCTTGTGTGTCTGAAATATTTTGTTCTCATTTGGACAAATTGGAAAAAATGATGTGGATGGGGCAATCTTTCTCCCGGCACCTTCACCCCCTGAGGGAGAGACGCTGACGCTCATCCTCCAGGAAACAGGGTTCAGGAAAATCGGTTTTGAAGCCACTTATGGCCTGGTGTGACACAGACCAAGGGAGACTGGGGAGGGAAGAGAGAGGTGGCAGGCGGCTGCTGTCTGTCCTCTAGCCAGAGCATGCCCTTCAAATCAGAGAATTCAATGAAGTTGCGTGTTCATTCTGTCTGATTTTTTCTTGTCCATCTCCTCCTGCTAGAAGGTGGAATTCTGGTGGATGGGCATAGGTGTCGGGTTTTTTTGGGCTGAGTCTCAAGTGCTCAGAACAGTGCCCAACACATAGGAGGTGCTCAATGATTTAAGTAAATGAATGACAACATACAGCCTTAGAGTTTGAAGTGGTTATCTCAACCTACTGCCTCTGTGTTGTAGGGGAAATCGAGGCCTGGGGAGAGAAGAGCGTTAGTCTCATAGCCAGCTGGAGACAGAGCCTGGACCTGTAGGGTCTGTTCCTGATGGAGTATCAGGGAGGCTCTCATTACTGTCCCATTTGACTTCATCTGTCTACCCCACGTGCTCAAGTATTTGTTGTGACATCCGCCGTCCCTCTGGCATCTTCCAGCATTTTCTGTCTCCTGGCTATGTCCTCCTGAGAGCACAGCTGGCTCTTCCAAGGGGCTGGTGGTGTTCTGAACCTAGACCTGGAAGCTAGTTGCTAGGGATGTTCGCTTTGTGAGAGTTCTTTGAGCTGTGCCTTTCTGATATGTTCATATTTCTGTTTGTAGGGTAGACTTCAGTATTAACATTACCCGCCTAAGACTAACACATGCATGTGTGCAGGCCCGAGTGCACACACACACAGAACCATTGATAGGCATCTGTACTGCTTTGAGAAATAGGATAGATTTTGATAACATTATTAGTTAACCCTTACTGAGATCTGCCATGTATCAGGCACTTTTCTGAGCTCTTCAACATCGATTAACTCATTTGATCTAAATGACAACTACAGAGCAGGATTCCGTATTAAAAAAAATCAGTTTGTAAAAAAGGAACTGAAATACCAGAAGGTAAAAGAGTTTCACAAGGTCACAAACGAGGATGTGCAGAACTGGGGTTGACCCAGGCTGGTTGACCCCTTCCTCCAGGCTGCAACGTTGTGTGTTACTTACCTAAGGTCTAAAGAAAGCCAAACCATGGATATCTCTGATCCATTATCAATAATCAAGGGTGGCTTCCTGGAAGAGGAAGAGGGGAGACTTCAGCCAGATCCCAAGGTAAGTGATGAGCTGAAGAAAGAAAGGAGCCAGCTCTTCCTGCTCAGATTCGACAAGTTATCACTTAGGCTGCATGGGCACTTCCCTATAGGTTATCTTAACTGCAGTGCACAGCTCTGTGTAATGGGAAGTGTTCATCCCCACTTTATATATGGGGAAACTGAGGCAGGCCCTGAGCACTGACATGCCTTGCTCAGGGATATGTGACAGGCAAGCAGCAGAGCTGAATCTGCGTGTGTGTGTGTGTGTGTGTGTGTGTGTGTGTGTGTTTCCTGGTACCCAGGCAATCCTCTAGCCCAAACGCATGCCTCCTGAGGCCAGGAAGGAGTTCCTTTTCCCAGGAGCCCCCGAAACCCTCAGCTGCCAAGACTCCCTGCCCCTTGGCCTTGACTTGCCCACCCTGGGTTCCTGGGGGAATAAAAACCTTTGACTGTGTTTCTTTAAACTGATCATCAATTTCCCCTTTATGAAAATTAACACTAGAGAGGAAATGCCTTGAAAAATACATCAAGGGGAGGCAAATGGCTTTTTGAGATCAATCCCAAACACCCATCGGTTTGGGCCGACTCCATTTGATTCCCTCTCCGAACCAGAGCCGGGGAGCCAAAGAAAAGCAGGAGCCAAGCATAGGCATCCTTCTGTGAGTAATCACATCCCCTGTGGCGGCCCAGGAAGCTACGTGGAGGGGCCTTCTCCCTCCGACTCCCCTTCTTCCACTCCACTCTCCTCAAGGTATTTCGACTTAATTTTGTTTAGGAATTTGAAAAGCAAGTGCAAGTGTGGCATGATTATAGACTTTATTTAAAGGTTTGATTTAGGTTTCTCTCTGTTCTTATATCAAAGATAAAGTGGAAGTGGTGGTATCATGTTCAGGTAATGAGATTTTATATTAAAAAGAATAAATTAAGCTCATAAAACCGTAGGTGGAAGGGCCAGGCGGGGCTGACGTTCACAGAGGAAGCCCATGCATTTATGTAACGAGTATCCACCATGATTGGGGGTCCAGATCCGGGCCTCGGCTTTTAAGTCAAGGGTAGTCTTTTCCCTTTGTCTTCTTTTGGAAATTGCCCCCAGAGGTCGCCAGGGGTGGGATTCCAGGGGCCAGGATCCAGAAGCGGCCACTTATTGGCTGTGTGACTGGGGGCAAGTGGCTTACCCTCTCTGATCCCCACTTTTTCCTTTCCTCTAAGGAGGAGCTCATACTCACATCCACTTAGCGGGGTGGCAGCCCCCTGGTGTGAGAAGGAGCATGTAGAGTAGACAGTGTCAGTGCTGAGAGAATGCCAACCGAGGAACTATTCAGTGTCAGTTTCCTTACCTGGATGTTGCTAACCTTCCAGTCCAACTATCAGAGCGAGTAAATGAAATAAGAAAATAAAGATCTTTGTAGGAAAACATGTAACTCTTATGTTTGTAAGGCAGTTCCTGCTCACTCAGTACAGCGAGGCCCTGGGAAAAATCTCCCAACGTTTGTCAGGCCGGGTGCATTCCCTGCCGGAGGCTCCGCAGGGCAGAAGGCTGGTTTAAAGCCCATCAGAAATTCCAACCTTCCTTCTGCCCTCTCCCCCACTCTCCCACACCCCCCTTCCTTCTTTGTGAGCAATAAAACAAAATACAAAGAACAGGAATCAAATAAAGACTCTGAAACTGAGCCGTCTGTGGTCATTTTAAAACAGATCCTTTTTGAAAAGCCGGGTGACATTTTCCTTTAACGCCTGATTTTTTTTTAATGCCGGCTGCATTTTTTAAGCACCCGGCCAGCTTGTAACTCGCCGAGGCAGTACAGTGGCTGGGCCGACTGTACCATTTGATCATTAATTTATCACAGTTCTAGCAGTTTGTCTGACAGGTGATAGCACTTTCATCTAATGAGCCTGCAGCCAGGGCGGGGGCTCGAGGGCCAGGCCGGCCAGCCTGCAGGGCGAGCGCCACGCACTTGCTCTCCACCCGCCTGGTTTCGTTCCAGGGACCACCGAAGGGCCAGAAAACCACCGTCTAATAAGGCTAGGGTCCTGCCAAGCAGATAAGGCTTGGGAGGCCCCTGCAGTGGGCCAAGGGCAAGATGAAGCCGGGAGGTGGGGGATGAAACCCAACTTTGGGCCAGACAGGAGTCCCTGTGTTGGTCAGGATGAGCTTGATTGTGATGCTGTGACTCGTAGCCCCTCAGCTTCTCATCTCAGAGGCTTCCCACAACACAGCTGATGTTTTCTTAAGATTTTTATTTATTTATCTTGAGAGAGAGAAAGAGAGAGGGAGCACATGAGTGAGGGGGAGGGAGAAGCAAGCTCCAGGCTGAGCAAGGAGACTGACGTGGGACTTGATCTCAGGACCCCAGGACCATGACCTGAGCTGAAGGCAGAGGCTTAACCCACTGAGCCACCCAGTCACCCTGACATAGCTGATTTTTCACTTGTGTGACACACCCACTGGGGTTGGGGGAATGTCTGTTCAACAGAGCTGCTCTGGAGGCCAATCCACGGAGTGTGATTCCACTGTGTGTTCTTAAACAGAAAAACTCAGCGTTTGCCAACAGCCCTATTGACTACCACAGTCATCAATTCTGCCCATAAGAAGAGCTCTGCCTCGGCTGTGTAGTCTGGATCCCTGGATCCATCCACTTTTATCCATGCTCTGCCAACCTCCACCCAGACTGTTGTCATCTCTCACCTCCACCATCTATGTCCCCTCCCAATGCATCCTTAGACCTGTTCTGGGCCCTGGGCCACAGCAGTCCTATGGTTTGGAGTTGTTTTCTTGAATTTGTAAGTCTAAGTCCCCTTTCTAGTGCCTGAAACCAGCTGGGGCCAGTGGTGCCACTGGGTACCCTGAGTCCTGGTAGGGAATCATTTAATCATGGTAGCCATCTCTCTCCCCTCTGTGACCCAGACAGAAACCTGTCCCTGAAGCTTGCACACATTGGGTAGACCAGCTGCCCCAGGGAACTCCAGGACTCACACCTGTGGGGTCATCCTGGTGCCCACGGCCTGGCTGTAGTTCTAGGAGGGCAGTCTGGCAAGCAGATCAGTCGTAATGGTCAGTGAAGTATTTCTTTCATGGGATCCTGTGAGTTCGGCCTACCTGAATGGTGCTGACTCATTGAGTTTGGATGACTCAAAATCAGTAGAGGTCCTGATAAAATACTTGCAAAGGCCCCACAACCTTAGGATCCCTGGGCATACCCTGCTTCCTCCTTCCACCCTTGTTCTATTTAGATCCATGTTCCATCTAGCAGCAGAGAAGACTTAAAATCCCCTGTGGATTCCTAACACATTGAGTAGACTTCCTATGATGGCGGAAGAGGCCCTATGTCCCTGATTCTCACCCCAGTGCTCTGTAGGATCACTTGGGGAGCTTTTGAAACAAAATGGTCTGGGTGCTAATCTAGACCAATTCCATCAGAATCTCTAAGGATGGGACCAAGACCATGGTATGGTTTGAGGAGCTTCCCACGGGATTCTAATGCTCAACTCAGCATGAGAACTTCCAACCTCCATGAACTGGCTTCTCATCATGACCTCAAATTCCTCTCCTCCTCATCTCATGCTTTGCCAATCTTCTTGCCCCTCTCCTCCTAAATGTCGAATCCTCCCTCCCGTCCCCAGGACATTTGCACTTGCCATTCCCTCTGCTTAGAATGACATCTTACCTCAAATGTTGCCAAGGCTTCTGTTTTCTTGCTGTTCTGCTCTCTGCCCAAATGCTACTTTTGCAAAGATGCTTTCTTGACCTTCCAAGGTAGCGTCACCCCTCCCTGCCCCTAACCCTATCATTTTCAGGGTTGTACTTATTATCTCATCTTTTCTTGTTTATTTACTTGGTGTTGTTTATTATATACTGTGTGTTTTTCTTCACTAAAATATACTTTACGAGGGCAGGTCCTTTGTTAGCTTTGTTCAGCCTGCATCCCCACCATTCTCCGCACCTGGCATCTTGCTCAGTAAGTAGTCATTGAGTGAATCAATGTAAAGACCAGTATTTATAGAGAAGTTTTAGAACTTTAGTATCTTTGTTGATTTGTTTCAGAACTTAATTCTGCAAAAAAGATTTCCTCTCTTGAACAACCGGTAAGAGGGGATTTTCTTTGAACAGGTAATTGTCTAGATTGTGTAATTCTGGAATAATAAATTTAGCCCCGAGCTTCCTGGGATCCAAGGCAAAAAGGGTCAGATTAACCACAGAAACTATGTCGGTCCGTGTGGCTGGTATATTTGCCTCTTCCTCCTCCTTCCCCATGGTCTTTGATTTTCCACGTCTATTTTCACAGCATCTGATTACAAGCTGTCTCAAATCCTTTTTGGAAGCAGGCAGAGTATAAATAGCTAGGAACACAAACAACTGATTCATGTGTGTAATGCCTATTTCACAGACGTGCAATACAAGTCCCGAGCAGGTGGGGCGGCTTGTCTGAGGGCACACAGCCTGGGCGAGAACCCACATCCCTTGAATTCCGAGCCAGTTTGCCCTCCCCTGCACGACACCAGAGGGACCATGCCCTGTGCTTTGTTTTGGCTCCTCAAAGTCTTCACACAGTGTTGGTGACCTCACATTATTATTATTATTATTTGACCTCACATTATTGATACTTCTTCACCTAAACTGAACCCCAAAGAGATGAGGTCCTGGCCTAGGGTGGGCTCACAAGTTAGGGACAGAGCCAGGCCCCTGGAGGCAGTAGCTGGGAGTCTCCCTGTATTGATCTTTACCCTGGGGATGAACTTGATTGCCTCCAGATAACGCTCGGTGCTCAGGGATGGGAAACCAGCTGGGACATTTGCCTAACGGGAAGAGGGAAGGGGAGTCATTCTCTAATTCTCTGCTCGGTGGCCATAACTGCCTTCCACGGAAATTGTCACCAGCGAGGGAAACTCCAAGGAGACATGGGAAGTAACAACAATCCCAGGGCTCACTCAACGTAGTGATCTGACAAATAGATGTCCTATGGCCTGGGCCCTTTCATTGCAAGCATCATTATGAACTGAAAGTGGCCTTCAACTCTTTCAATCCAGAAACACAAGAGGGGAGAGTACGACCGGAAGGCAGAGGAATCAGAAGCCAGGACAGGATTTTGTCAATCATAAAAATGATGCCTGCCATCATGGAACACCAGCTGTGTGGCAGGCATTGGCCTCAACTCATCAGATGTGTTTTTTTGTTTTGTTTTCCCTCCTTGGAAGGCATTGTTGTTGCTCTTACAAAGGGGACACTGAGGCTCAGAGAACTCTAAGTGACTTGCTGGAGGCTACATGGCAGTAAAAAAGGTTTACCCTGTGCTTCCTGAGCGCCAGGGAATGTTCTAGTCTTTTTCTTGTGTTGACTCACTTCCTCTGGGCAAGGCTCCTCTGGGGTAGGGTCTGACAGAACTCGAGGTGTGGAGGGCAAAGTGACCTGCCCAAAATCATACACTGGCCACTGGCCATGTCAGGATTTGAACCCAGACCCTGACAGGCCAGAGTCTGCGCTCATGAGCCCTGTGTGGCAAAGAACCCTCACGAAGGGTTCAAGTCCGGCCTTCCCGGCTCCCATGCCCCTCCCACTCTGCTCCAAGGTCTCCCCTGAGGACCTCATGGAGAATTCCTTTATCTGGCTGAAGGCTGATTTCCGGCCCTGGTGGTTGGCGGCAGCTTGGAGCGGCCGGCTCTGGCCGTCTGCACAGCAGAGACCAACCTGGGTCTAGCTGCAAACCTGGGGCCTCACGAAGCTAAACCTTAAGTCATTCGTCTGAACAACTCTATAGGTCTCTCAGTGCTGGAACACAGTCCGGCAATGGGAATCACCTGCTCTTCTGAGACCTCGCCTCCAGTCCCCTCGGCCTGGGGAATGAAGACCTCGTTGGGGCGGGGAGCACGAATCAGTGGGAATCAGTAGAACAGAACCCCCTTGACCCATCTCAGTCGGAGCTTCAGACCCCCACCCCTTCGCTGCCCAGGCCAGCCATCTATGGGAAGGAAGCGCCTCCGTACCTCTCAGCACCCCACCTTTGAGACAGCCCCACGCCGGAGCTGGATGTGATTGTGTTATGGGTAAGGAAATGGACCTCCTTCTCTAAAACACCCCTGAAAAGCTAGGCTGCTTCATCTCAGATCACAGAGGGAGCCACGGAGCCTACGCCTAAGACCTACTTTCTTGAGCAATGAAGAATAATTCATAATCATTTATAATCAGCACACACAGCAGCAACTTGCATGCAAAGCCCCTGGAAAGCGGGTTTTGTTCTGAAGGCCAAATCTGCCCCCTGCAGTCTCATGGACAGGCTTGGCTCTGCGACCCATTGCCAAAGGCAGCCCAGAGGAGACTTGAGCGGGGTACGCCCAGGACCGATCCGGCCCTCTTTCGGCCCTTCTTCCTGTGAACATTCTTGACCTTGTGCTCCCAGCTTGGCTTGGGCTCAAACGTATATGGTTTTACGGTCCCCTGACCATCGTTGTGTAAATAACAGCGGTGGTCACAGTGGCACAGGACAGAGGACACTCTGGTCACCCCCGCGGTTCTCCACTGGGGGCAATCCTGGACCGCCAGCCCCAGGGGAGCTTCGCAATGTCTGGAGACATTTTTTGGTTGTCACACGGATAGGGAAGTGCCACCGGAATCTAGCCCGGGAGGCCAGAGTGTACAATGCAGAGGGCCCCCACCCCCTAACAAAGAATTCTCTGGCCCCAAATCTCAGCAGTGCCCCGGCGGAGAAACAGTAGCTACGGGCGTCTAGAAAAGGTTAATCATGCCTTATCTGTTTGCTGGTTGTTACTTTTATTAGGGTCTTCGGGCCCATCAAGAGGTAAATTCACCCTATTGTGTTGGAATTCTACTGGAAACTTTCCCAGAGTTCTGATACCCTGACATCACCCATCAGTGTCGCCTAAAGCAATGAGCGATTGCTTGTGTCGCTGGCTGAGCACGCGCAGATCTTCACCACTGTTTGTTAATTGTCCTTCTTGGCTCTGATGCCACCTACTCCAAGGGGGCTGTGGGCTTAAAACCAGAATCTCCTGAGTTGTGTCTAAACTGATGTGATCCACGGGGAGAGATGGATTTTTAAGCTGTTGCGTGGGATTGTGTTTTTACGCTGAGGAATTCAACTTAACCACGTTGGCACGAATTTCTCAAAAAATTAAAACTAGCTTTACCCTGTGATCTAGCAATTCCACTGCTGGGTATATGTCCAGGAGAACTGACACAGGGACTCCGAGAGACACACGTGCACCCGTCTTCATAGTAACATTATTTCTAGTAACCGAAAGGCGGAAACAACACAAGTGTCCATCCATGGGTGAACGGATCAACAAAATGCAATATATATAGACTCGGAACATGAGTCATCCTCACAAAGGAAGGGAATTCTGACCCCAGCTACAACGTGGATGAACCTTGAGGACATTGTGCTAAGTAGAAGAGGCCGGTTACGAAAAGACAAATACCGTCTGATTCCACTTAGAGGAGATACCCGAGGAGCAAACTCATAGAATGCATATGAGGGTGGTTTCCTGGGGAAAGGGGAGTGGACAGTTGCTTAAAGCGTATGAACAAGTTTGGAGATCAGGTGCCCAACGATGCTCATACGATGCTTACAGGTGAACTGTGCACATGTAAAAATGATTGCAGTGGTCAATTTTATGTTCCCTGTATTGTACTGCAATTAAAGAGAAAAGAAAATACTAGAGAATAGGAGCCAGTAGAGATAAGTGAGGACCCAGCCGATGAGCAGAAAGGAGCCTTGGGGTAGGTAAGAAAGGAGTTCCTGGGGGCGTTTCGGGTGGCCCATGGGTCAGACTATTTTAGCGGTGTCTAGGTAGACCACCTTGTTCCAAGACAGCGTCTACAGTATGCAAAGCCGGAGGGAAGGTGGCCTTGCTTGAGCGGAAGAGGAGGAGCAGGGGAAATTGGAAGAGACATTAACCCCCCCAAAAGCCCCCGTGGCCACCCTCCCAGTGCAGGATGGGCTTTCCCCCTAGAAATTTCCCCACCAGGGCAAAGACACTATTAATCTTGTTCACATCCTGTCCCTAGAGCCTGGAACAGTATTTCAAACATAGTAGTTGCTCAGTAAATATTTGTGCGAGGGTTGGATAAATGCTCATTTTTGCAACCAAAGGTATTTTCCCAAGTCATCTTGGAGTGAGTCAGGCTCCCAACCCATGGTTCCATGGTTTCTGGACAGGATGAAGTCTAGAAGCCTCTGTGCTATGTGCTAGGCTTTTAGCATTCTGAGCTGTTAGGTCCCAGCTTCATCACACCTCATATTCCCCTCCAGACTTCACCGAGTCCCAAAAATGCCCTGGGCTTTCTCACTCACGTGATTTTCTCCCCCCCAGAAAATGTTCAGCTTTTATAAAATGCTGAACGTCTTTGCTTCCTTCTAGACTGGGCAGATGCCAAACAGAGGAGGGGTTGTATTCATGGGGGAAAAGACATGTTTTTCCCAAATCCTACTCTACACCATTCAACTCAGCACCCCTTAATGAGAGAATGGGAGGCAGGGGTGACAAGGCCTTCTCAGCCTAAGGACAGACTGCCAGAGTTAACCCTTGTTGGGACTGATGTGATGGAATAGGGGATGGGAGGGAGCCAGTGGAGAGGGTGGGTGGAAACCAGGATTAGAGGAGCCTTCCCAGGACTGACAGGCACCTGGGTGCACAGGCTCTGAGATGGACATCATGGAGGGGACAGTGGATGGCACCTGGGCTGACCCAGGCCCACAGGGGTAACCCCCCCCCCCCACTTCATGGAGCTGGGAGCCCCCCGCACGAGGCTAGGCCCTGGGAGCCTCCGTAAAAGCATACTGCTCACGAGGGCAGTGGGGCTCATCGGTCGAGTGCAGGCTCTGGAGTGAGTCAGAGCCAACTTCAAATCTAGGCTGCTTATCCTCTGTCAGCTTCAAGAGGTTCCTCAACTTGTCCATGCCTCAGTTTCCCCACCTGTAAAGTGGGAACAAGTGTGCCCACTGGATTGAGGTGCTGTGGGGATTGGAGCAGACAATGCAGAGAAATGTATCCAGCACAGGTGTCTCGTTAGCCGGACTCAGGTAGTTAAACTCACGAGATACTGGCTACTGTCAATGCTCATCATTGATGAGATAACACTAAGTATTTGCCTAGCATTCTAGAGCCGACAGAGAACGTGGATACCCTTCGCTGAACTAGGGAGCTGGGTGGGTTGGCATTTTTATTCCATTTCCTGCAGGGAGAGGGTGTGAGGCGGGGACTAGACACACGGGCTGAGTGACATAAATGTGCCTATTTTGCAGATATGAAACCTGAGGCTCAGGAAGGCTTGAACTTGCCTCCAGCCCCAAATGGCAGAATTAGGATAGTCCCCTAGATCTGTCTGACTCAAGCTGGTGTCTGTGTTAAGAGTGCCAGAGGGGAAAGGGGAGGCCTGAGGAAGAGTGGGCTCCCAGCTCCTCCTTCCCTACTCCCCCCCGCTCCACCAGCGTGCAGGGCTGGACGCTGAGGCTGGGAGGCTATGGTGGGCTGCAGGGGGAGGGGCCTGGGGTTCCTGCTGGTAATTGGGGGTGGCCTAGGCCCCACTATCCTCCTGGGGTGTTGCAAGGTCAGGCCTCGAAGGGTCTTTTGTGCCCCAGAGCCTCCTCTCCAGACTCTAAGAGGGCACTTGATCCCAATTACAGAAAGTGGCTGGGTCAGCCGTCACCTTGCATGATCTGAGCAGCTCTGACGACAGCGGATTAAAATCCAGACAGCACTCACTCCACCTTGGCCTTGACTCTGGGAGCCAAGGGGTCTCCTGGGCCTCAGTTGTGCCTGGCCGGGCACGGTCACTTCTGGTCAGCCATGGCACGGCAGACGGAGGGACCACTGGCTTGGATCAGGGGCTTTTTGGTCGTATGGACACGTCTATGTTGCCTCAAGGAAGTTGCCTCAAGGGCCATCTGGCCTGGTGACACTCATCTCCTATTCTTTGTCCCGTGAGCTGGGCCAGCAACCAGACAGCGAGAATCACACCTCGGCCTTCTAGACTCACCCACTGCCGCTGGGCCACAGAAGGAGAAGGAGGAGGCCCCTCGGTTCAGCGAGGACAGTGCTGACTACTTGAAGAGTGCGTCTTGCCCGTCCCTCCACCTCATTGTACTGCAGATGAGCTTTGCAGGCAGGCCACCCCGCGGAGCTTGTGGAGAGTGGTAGCATCCTGAGCAGAGGACAGCAGAAAAGAGGACAGCCTGTGTGAGCAAGGCAAGGGGACAGGGCAGGGTGAGTCACACAGGGCAATCCCGGGGAAGCTGAGACCCCACACACCCCGTGTTGTGCCTGTCCATTAGCCGGGGCTATATGCCGGGCCTAGCATGTGCTTTCACCTGCACCGGCCCCCTGGCCTGTCATGGGCCCTGGGACAATCACCCCCATTTTATAGATGAGAAAGCTGAGGCCCAGGAAGGAAATTCTCCAGGGCCTTGTGGGGAGATGGTAGTGAGGTGGCTCCTGGACCATGAGCTGGGCAGGGACCCAGATCCAGAGATGTCCCTGGGTCGCTGGCCTGACCTGTTGGCTTCCTCACACACTGGATGTGCTCCTTTCCCCCAACCATTGTGCCTTTGGCTATCTTGGGCTCCAAGGTCATGGTTAATGCTCTTCCTCTCTGACCTCAAGCTGTAAGATGTACCGATTTCATGTGTGGCACTAAATCAGGACGATTGTTTGGGTATTGAAGCAAAAGGTAGGTGGAGTCATTTGGGGAGTGGGTGTGCAGTAGGAGGGGAATACTAGGATGCCTTGCTAACTCATACAGTGCCTTCGTGCCCGTTAGCAGTGGCGCACCTTCTTCAGGGCAAACATAGCCCCTGTATCAGGCACTCTGCTGAAAACAATGGAGCAGAGGCTGAATTTCTTCTTGCATTAGCTTTATTAGGGGTGCTCTGGTGCAGTGAACAACCTGCACAACTGTGCACAGCGGTCCTGAGGAACATGGTACCTCAGAGCCCCTAAAACTGAGCTTTGTCCCCCCACCCTATTCTTAGATCTCTACATTCTCTACTCTTCTTAGATCTGAGCCTGTCAAGCGTCCCTGGGTCAGTGACTTTGAAGCAGAACAGGTTTTCTGGAATTAGAGAGACTGGAGCGGCTGAATGAAATCACCCTGGCCCTCCTCGTGGCAGAGTCAGGGACACTGAGGCCCAGACAGAGTCATGAGTTGCCCGTGGCCATCCAGGGCTGGTGCCTTGCTGCTTCCCCCACCTTAGGCAGACCCAGCTAGATCCTTGTTCCCTCCTGAGGGATGTTTGAATTAAGGACTAACAGGAGGGGCTCTTTCCCTCCCTGCCTTGCAAAGTCAGGTTTTGATTATGGTTTATTGTGTGAGGCTGCATTCCATTCAGAGCTTTTCAGAAGAACACATCCAATTCTTTGGCTCAGTCTGGTCCTAAAAATAGGCACCAGCGGAGGTGTTCCTTCTCCCTCCCACCCACAAAGTAGAAGGAGCGCTAACCCTTTCTCACTGCTTGCCCATGTGAACTTGGCAAGTTAACCTCGCCTCTGGACGCCCCAGTTGCTGCAGCTGTAGGATCAAGCTGTAGGATCAACATTCTTTGGGTGAGATGAACCCACGGAGGTCAGCAACTTCAAATGAAGGTCCTGTAGCAGGTGGGACAATATAGTATGAGGAGACAGAAGTGACTTTAACCTTTAAGGTGGTCCATCCATTTGTCCCATCTTAAGAACGTAAAGTTGGACCAAGCACCATGGATTCACCAAAACATTTTTGGATCTTGCTCCAGCCAGTGGGATGACCTCCTAGATTAGGATAATAAGTCCCCCAGAGCTTTTCCCCCTCTGCCTGGCAGAGAACCTTTGCTTTGTTCTGAAACAGCGCTGTTGAACAGCAATGTAATGTGAACCATGTATGCAATTTTGAATTCTCTAGTAGCCACATTTTTTAAAGAGTAAAATGAAACAGGTGAAGTTGATTTATTAATATAGTTTATTCAACTTAATATGTTCAAAGTATTATCACTTCAACATGCAACCAATATTGAAATGTTAATGAGACATGTTATACTCTTTTTTCATGTAAAGTCTTCAAAATCCAAAGTTCTAGATTTTATGATGTTTGTACATCTTAATTCAGACCAACTGCATTTCAAGGGCTCAATAGCCACATGTGGCTAGTGGGCCATCATACTGGACTGCCCTGTTCTAAACCATCTACCTCCTCCTTGCTGGGTGAATTTGGGCAATTTACCCTCCTCTCTGGACCACTACCCTCTCTATATAATAAGGGCAGTGGACTAGAGCAAAGAGAGCAACTCTCTGGCATTTTCCCTGCCCCTCTCATTCTGCTTGGTGCAGACATCAATAATGGATAGCCAATCGCCTGTGGCCATCTTTCCCATGGAGTTGGGACCCTGCCAATGAACCTTCTTATCGCAACAGACATTAGCAAATGATTGCAGCCTGCAAACCAAATGAACTCTCTTTGCTATGTTGGAATCTTGATGTCCTCCACGGGCTTGTGGACTCTGGGTTTCTATGATTCCATCTCTTTCATGTCCGTGGACCTGCCTCTTGCTTCCTCCCCGGGATTGTTGAAATCAGACCACGGATGCCCACTTCTCTGGTCTATCCTTGCCTACTTTAGATGCTTTTTTGCAGCTTGGTCTTATCCTGCCAATGTCTTAGAACTAGGGCTATATGCCAGGCTCAGGGCTGGGCAGGAGTCAGGGGTGTGAAATCCATTCTGGGTTGCGAGCCTGCGCTCAAATGGGCATCACCCTCCGTGAGGCCAAGCCTGGTGGTGTTGGGGCCAGGAGGACGCTGCTGCAGGCACTTGGATGTCCAATTACAGAGGAGCCCGAAGAGAAACAGACTAACACTCATGCAACAGGCAGCTTGGATTGCCTCGGGTAGCCAGAATCGTGGAGGCAATGAAGCTTACCCACATATTTAAATTTTAGGCCATCGAAGGCCACCCTTTCTATATGCAATTTTTTAAATTTAACTTTTTTCATGGGAAATTTTTCTAAAATAGATCATATATATTCATATTTCCTTGGAGAGCTCTGCACACTATTTAACCTTTTATGGATGGCTTAAACAGGAACATTCATTATTGCTCTGTGGAAGACTGTTTTCTCTGCCCTGAATGTCCCAGGGGACTCTGTTTTTCCAGTCTCCTGTCTGCTTTTTCGTATTTCTTTCTCATTTTCCTATTGGGATGCACAGCAAATATGCCTATGGATGGATACATAAGGCTGGTTTTAGCTAAGTCAGAAGAAGCTGAGGAAGGAGAAGTAGACCGGACTGAGGCAATCAGGGATAGCTTCCTGGAGGAGGTGAGACTGAGCTAGGGTGGGAAGGATGAAAACAAATAGAGTAAGGCAGGGGCCCGGGGAAGAGGCTGTAGCAGAAGCAAGACCCTCGGATGATTATACTTCATCAGCTAAGGTGTGATGATAAAGAGAATGTGAGGTTCTTTTTTTCAATCTTAAGAAAACGATATTTTCCCCCCCTTACCTGTCAACTTCTAATGCTTCTGGGTAGAATCCTTACTAGGAGGGGTTTGGAGACTCTCTCTCTCTCTTTTTAAGGTTATTTATTTATTTGACAGAGGGAGAGCGAGAGCGAGTACAAGCAGGGGGAGAGGGAGAAGCAGGCTCAATGTGGGGCTCGATCCCAGGACCCAGAAATCATGAGATCACGGCCTGAGCTGAAAGCAGATGCTTAACCCACTGAGCCACCCAGGTGCCCCAGGAGACTCTTGACCAGCATCTGTGTTGCACTTGATTTTTCCCATCTGTAAAATGGGTCTTCCCTGGCTCCACTGAGTTTCAAACTCTGAGTGAGAAACGCTTTGGAAACCGCTCTGTGCTCTAAAGAGGAAAGAGTCAGGAGCATAGGTTTCAACTGAGTGTTCACTCAACTAAAATTTAGATGAAATTTGGATTACACGAGGGACACATGACTATATGCGGATATACCTACTACAGATTTGATTAAAATTCCCTTGGCTGTGGTCTTCCGGGTCCTGGTCCCCTACCCCATTCCCTGGAGACAATCTCTGGTACTGTACGGCTGGAAATTCTTCCAGACGTATTTCTGTGGATTTCATTGATCTGCATGTACCCGTGGAGATAGATGGTGGTTTGTTTGTTTTGTTTTGTTTCGATTTTGCTGTATGTCGGCTGAAAGTACTCTGCTTCTTTCCACCCAACAAGAGGCCTTCCTGACCGCCCCTTGCGAGACCATGTACAACTACACGGTTCATTTTAATGGTTGCCTGGTAGTCTATGCTCTGCCCATGCTGCGTGTGCATTTGACATTCCCCACCTGTTGGACAGTTGGCTTGTTTAAGTCACGTTGTTGTGATCATTTCTGCACACACCTTTTTATCCACAGTGGTGTTTTTCCCAGGGCAGCCACGAAGAGGTGTCATTTGTGGGTCAGAGGATCTACGTACATTTGGACTTTCAGGAACCGCCAAACTGTCCTCCCAACTAACTGCACCCACTTCGATGGTGTGGCCGTGGGTCCCAACACGACCGTGACCCCATGGCAACCTTGAGCAGGAGGCATCCGCGCTCTGAGCCCTGCACTTGGGAGGGCCAAACTCTGGCCATCCTGCAGCCATGTCCCTCCCCACGGGGCGAGGAGTCATCAGAGGCAGGCAGAGGCATCTGTGGGGTCAAGGAGAGGTACCCACTCAGAGCCTGCCCCCCCATTTCGGGGGCTTCTTGCCCTTGGTTTTACAAATGTTGTGGATGGTTGTGATAGGATCCACTCTCACAATTTCGTTCCAGTACTTTCTAGCACAATCCTTCCAGTGTGTGTGTGTGTGTGTGTGTGTGTTGGGGAGGGGGGCTTAGCTTTTCCTTTTTGCAGAGCGGTTAGGAAACATGACCCTGCTAGTCAGCCAGAATGCGGCTGACATGAGTTCTGCTCTGGCCTCATTCCTGGGTCAGCTTCATCTTCTTTTTTTTTTTTTTTCCTCCATACTAATTTCCAACCAATACGATCCTCCTGTTAAAAGGCTCTCTCTTCCTCGCCATCTCCAGGAAGGGGGAGCCCAATGTCTGGGGTGGGAGCTGCCTCCTGGGACTCATTTCCAGCCAACCTGGAGCACTTCAAAGGGGTTCCTTCCCAGGAAGCACGCTTTTCATGGAAATGAAACACACGGAGCAGGTGTCTCTCCTCCCCTAGCCCCTCTCGGGAGAGAGGGGCAGGGGCTGCACGAGCTGAAGTAAACGGTGCAAATAAACCTCGGCACCGGTTAGCGACAGCTCCCGGAATTTAAAGGGACACGTAATCACTCCTAATACACATCCAGGGCAGAGAGCCGGATGTCGCTGATGGCAAAGAGCATGTTGGCAGGGAGAAGAGCAAGCAGTGCCCCAGCTCCCACTGACAAAGCTTGGGGCCCGCTCCCCAAACCCTTGCCAGACTAACACGGACATCTCCCTCTTCCTTCCCCCCTTTCTCCTCACTGCCACCATCATCACGGACATTGCTGGGTGTTGAGAACTTGATTGTGCCCCAGGCTCTGTGCAAGGAGCCCATTTAAACCTCCCACCAACCCTATGCAGGAGGAAATACTATCCCCATTCCACAGGTAAAGAAACTGAGGCTCCGAGAGAGGACTGCTTGCCTGAATGGCCACACACTCATTTGCGGCGGAGATGAAATGCAGGTGCAGGTTTCCCCGACTCCGAAGTCAGGCACGCCACCTCCTAGGATTGCTCCTTGGCCCTAGCAAGGCTGAGCACGTGGGCAGAGAGGCTGTTGAAGACCGAAAGTTCCCGCGCTCATCTGGGCAGCCCCTCCACCCCGGCATGACTCGAATTAGGAGGATGGGGGTCCCTTCACCTCTAATCCCCTGGGCCCCAACTCCCCTGCCACTCAGTGGTACTGGGACAGACAAGATAGAAAGCCCTAGAGAATCATACTCACCACTCATCATACCCGGGGACATGGCTGTTAGCGCGGACCTATGACTTAAGGAACTAGAGGAAGGGGTTTTCTGCTCCTGGACCCCTCCTCTTTGGGCCCCCCGAGGTGCCACTGGTGCTGAGTTGCACCACTGGGTAAGCCTGGCCCCACTTAGCTCCTCTTTGAAAAAGCAATGAGTCTGGAGACACATTTAGTC
>RCUC01156310.1:0-83860 GCA_003697995.1 Taxidea taxus jeffersonii
TGGCACAAGGTGCAATGGTACCTCGTATTTGGCTCCCAAAATTACTGCTATTATTGCTATCTTAGTTTTTGCTTCTAAGTTCAGCCATTGCTCCCCAAAACATGACTCCATGCCTGGCAGATAAATCTGGACAAGCTTTCAAGCTTCAGCCAAAGGTAGTGCTGAAAACAACCTTTTCCAAAAAATGTCTAGGCTCAGTTTACCTTCCTTTCTCCTGATGGTAGCTTGTCCTTGGATAATAGTGCCTTTGGTAGGCTTCCCAACCGGCAGACCTGTGTCGGGACTACCCTAATCCAATAAGGATTTTTTAAAAATAGTTTTGAACTTCAAAACCAAAAAGGGTTCATTGGTTCTTTGGAAAAATTTGTAATCCTTCTTCAATTTGGCTCCCCTCAGAAAGTTTTGAATATTGAGATATATTTAGTGACCAGGAAACTGTACTAAGCCTCTGTCACCACTGATTCCCAGCAGAAATGTGCTAATTCATATTAGGTATCCCTGTGTATGGATAGCTTTAAGATCTAAGTGTTGAAAGGGGACAGTTTTATTTCACATAATACCTGGTTCCCTACGTCATGCTCTAGCAATCTTTTCAGTATAATAGAGAGTGAGAACATTCTTTTTTCTACAGGAAAAATCCTACACCTAAGCTCTATTATTCCTAAATTCTGAGTAAATCTATTTTATATATGGTTATCTGATTGCACATAGTTTCTTATGGATTATAAGGCAAAACTCATATTGTTTTTGTAGGTAAAATATGAAATGGCAAAGATATTTTAAGTTTGAGGGAAGCAATTATGGTCTGACCGCCCCCCCCCCGGCCCATGGCCATTTAGGGGTACCTTGGAGGAAAAATAAAAAACTACTTTAGGGCCGGCCCCAAGTGTGAAGACACTGTTAGACTATGAATCTAATATTAGACCTAAAAGTGTACAGTATTACCTGTCTCTACACGTGGTTTATGTAATCTGTACTCTTATAAATGTATAAGACTATCAGACTTTACAAGGAAGCCAAACTGAAACGAGTTCAACCAGTCAAAATTCATTAATGGTTCTATCACAATATCACAAACACCCCTATACAAAGAGTTTTTGTCAAAATATGATAACTAAACTATATTGACGGTTGATATGATACTGCATAAACCTAACGGAGCAATTTTTTAAAAAGATTTTATTTATTTATTTGACACAGAGAGAGAGGTCACAAGTAGGCAGAGAGGGGGAAGCCGGCTCCCTGCTGAGCAGAGAGCCCGATGTGGCCTCGATCCCAGGACCCTGAGATCATGACCTGAGCTGAAGGCAGAAGCTTAACCCACTGAGCCACCCAGGTGCCTAATGGAGCAATTTGAAAAGGTAATTACCTATGTTGAATGACTAATTAAAAAATAAAATTTTCTTCTTTACAAAAATGTTGATGAGTATAAGAATACAATAAGACAGAAAAATCTTACTCAAGGAAGATTATCAGCGAATATTAGAATATGTTTATAATTTTCCAACATGACAAAAGGAGAATATTTGAAGAGTGTAACTTGTCTCCTGTCGCACAATCTTCAGTTCTAGAGATCATTCAGGGACTGACTCACACACTACTAGTTTATGGGCCAAATGCTGCTGATTGATACATTTTCTGCCAGCACAGTACTATAAACATTTTGAACAGTTTACCAACATTTAAAAAATTGTGAGATTAGAAAAAAATTCCTGAGTTTCTTGAAAAAGTGAATTGGCAATAATCATGTGTGGCATATGAGTCCCCATCAGGACCACCACTCTGCATGATTCAAAGAGATGCTATCCACATGGATATTCAGTAAATGATGGTCCCTAGAGTTACACAGCACTTTGGTCTTCAACTCCTTATCTGGCTTGGATCATTCATTTATGTTACCTAGGTAACCCATATTTAAGGATTCTACATACCATTAAACTGTGTACAATCACTATTACTCTTCTTTTCCCTTTGGAAATCATCAATGTCAAAGTAAAGTTCATGCAAGGGAACAAAAAGGGGTCAGAGCCAGTGAGTCACCACAGAGATGCTTCAGGGTTGGTCAAAATAACAAGTTTGGAAATCCACTGGCAGGCAAAGGATGGTCACTGGTATGTCTCAAATAAGAATGGTCCAGAAAACAAACAGGGAAGATCTTATAAAGTGTTGTTTTGTTTGGTTTTGTTTTACCATAAGCAGGTGAGGACAAGTCTGTCTGTACAGAAAGGGAACTAGCTAGCAACAGGACTGGGTTGAGGGTCAAATCTCAAATTCTGAGAAGCAAGGAAGTCGGAAATCAAGCAGGCAGCCAAAGTTGAGGTTTAGTTGTTGGAATTGCTGTGAGTGCTAGAAACATTGTCATGTATCAGAGTGGAATCAACATCAAGCAAATCTAGTGCTAAGCTCCCCAAATGGAAATCTTTGGTTCATTGAATTATATGCCTGATTAGGAATGGGACTGGTCAAATCCAGGACTGAAGGTCATACACACAAACATCAGAGCCTCAGATGGTGATTAAGTGTATTCACACGGGCTGAACTGATAAGGGACAAAGGGTCTAAAAAATTATTAGAGTTAGACTAAGAGTAAAGTGCTGATGACTTCAAATGCTCTGAAATAAATTGTTAGAGAAGAATGGCCAACATTCTTTAATTCAATTCACAGAGTTGAGTTGTTTCTTATCACTTAATACATTTCTTCATGTCTACATTGAGACAGTCCACCTGAATGAAATATAGAACCATGGGTTAAGAGTTTTTAAACGTTTTTTGAATATTTCCAATCCAAAGTTAATGACCTCTCCTTTTTTTTTTTTTTAAAGATTTTATTTATTTATTTGACAGCGAGAGATCACAAGTAGGCAGAGAGGCAGGCAGAGAGAGAAGGGGAAGCAGGCTTCCTGCTGAGCAGAGAGCTTAGTACAGGGCTCGATTCCAGGACCCTGGGATCATGACCTGAGCCGAAGGCAGAGGCTTTAACTCACTGAGTCACCAGGCACCCCAGTTAATGACCATTCCTTATTAGGCAAAAAAGGAATGTGTTGCAGATGCTATACTGTCTGTACCCATGCTTTGCTAGATATTATGGAGCTAATTCCAGTGCCATACAAATGCAGTTAGAAGATGGAGCAGCATGGCCAACTGAGAAAATAATTGTCTCTGGGCAAATGCACAATACAATCCTAGCCATAGTTCCTCCATCTGGTACCGGTTTTACAGTTGCATTTCTTAAAAACTCAGCAAAATGACAAAATGAATGAGATAGTGATTCTTTCTGTGTCAATCTAACTACTTAAGAAAAGTTAACAGTTATTGTTGTGTTCATCCATGTGATATTCCAGGACATGGCATGACTAACTAGAATAAACTGAACAGCCTAAGAGGGCTCAGGTCCTAAAAATCGAGTTAATCATTACAGTGAAGCAGAGATGGGAGAAACAGCTCTAAATTCTAACTGATTATTCGTGTATAGCAATAAAAAAAATAAAAGTGGTCAAATGCCAGCTGTTACTGAACAGAGACTAAACTTTTTCAGTACCTGGTCATGTTGACATCAGTTGTTTTTGGTTGATCGGCATCCATTCCATCTCTTTGTAGCAACTCTGTGATGTCTCTTGGAACCATGTTTCCCTATCTTTAGTCCACGTGGTCCAGACAGTCTGGCCAACCTTTAATCTTCATGGGTGGACATGTAATTCAGACCAGATCAATCAGCATAGTCCATCTCTTTCACCATAATGACTGGTTCTGGAATGGTCATGTAATCCAAGTTGGTCCAGTGATACTCAACCCTAGGAGTTTTACTGAACTGTAGAGGAGAAGCTCAGAAAATCTCTTTACTAAGGTTGCTTGGCTTTGTAGTATGAAAAGCTCAAACCAACAGTGCCCGCAATATCAAATGAGCCAGAGAATGAAGCCAGGATGGAGAGACTTGAGTTCTGATGACAATGTTTGTGTCCCTGGATCTAACAGTGCCTGAAGCTAGTATATCTCTCTGGACTTTTCAGTTATGTGAGCCAGTAAATACCTGTTTTTTGCTTTAAAAAAGAATAACAGTGGCAAGCATTAGTGCTCTCACTTATTAGTGACCACACTCTAAATAAATGTACATTAATACTCCATATTTCATTTAAGCAGTGATGACTCGAGATTATCTGTTTGAAGAATTTTCTGGGTAATAATCCGGTTATAGGTAGGTGGGGGAGGGTGGCTTTGTCCCGAAGATTCATTTGCATAACAGGAGCACCATTTTTTTTTCTTATTTCTGTTGAAAAGCATTTTCCAAAATTTGGAATTGAGGGGAAAATTTGGCAGTATATATTTTTTTCACTATCTTATGAGGAGACTTTTTAACAGATTCACCCAAGGATATTTAGAAGGTACTTTGTCCAGACTTGGTGAAGATACATGTTACATGTCAATTTGTAGATTTTTTTTTTTTAATTTGTCAGAGAGAGAGGGAAAGAGAGCTAGCGAGCACAGGCAGACAAAGTGGCAGGCAGAGGCAGAGGGAGGAACAGGCTCCCCGCCGAGCAAGGAGCCCGATGTGGGACTCGATCCCAGGAGGATGGGACCATGACCCGAGCCGAAGGCAGCCGCCCAACCAACTGAGCCACCCAGGCGTCCCTCAAGTTGTAGATTTTTACCTGATAGCCATGCAAATAATTCCTGTCCATTTGCAAAGATAACACTGAGGGATGTAGTTTATTGCCTTGTAGGCATTTTGTATCTATTAGAAAATTCATTTAATTATTTTTTTGTGTGACTGACTACATAACTCTCCATTTTGTGATTCTCTCTTTTGTACCAGCCCTACCATCTTGCTGGTTATCTGATTAATGACTAAATTGGATAAAGGACTGCAGACTCAGCAGATGTTACTTTGTCCTAATGACGGCAGTAATGAGCATGTCTACAGCAATGATCATGCCTACAGCATATCTGTTACCATTTCCCAAAAGTTAAGAACATGATACTTATGCACATATAGGATGAACATTATCAAATATTTTATCCACCAGACTAAATTTTAGGAATACAAAGATGAGTCAAACTCATTCCTTGCCTTCAAAGTGCTTACCATCCAAAGATGAGTAAAACAGGTGTAGGCAGCTATCTACAATGTGAAGCACAATTAAGTAAATAAACAAGTAAAGAACTAGAGAAAAGAACATAATGTCTCAAATCCTCTCTGAGGGGTGAGAGGGGCCTTATGGAAGAGGCTGCTTTGTGGTGATTGTTAAGGCAGGATTATACTATTTACATGAAAGTTGAGCCTATTTTTAAAACTTTGTAATATTATGACACTAGTAAATATGGTTATACCTCCTGTGTTTAATTGCTGTTTTCATGCTTTTAAATTTATATCCCTTGTCCAACACCCAACATAATCATACAGTTACACATGTTTGTAATTGAACTTAAAATATCTGCATAAGGGCAGGCTGAAGTGGAATAAAGCGAGGAGGGAGACGACCAGATGTCTTGTACTTTTTGCTTCAAATGTGGTTATTTTGATTGATATTTTTAGGACAAGCATGAAATATCTTTATAATAAATTATCTTTCTAAATAATACTTCCCCTTTTCCTACCCAGAGCAAAATGATTCTGATAGGGAGAGCATGGTAGGACCAGAAACAGCAGATGGTATGTAGTTTTGGAGCAAAGAGTTAAGGAACTTGAGGCTAATTGTGTTGGGTCCTAAATGCTTGAGCACTTGAAAGTCTTTTGGCTGAAAACAATAGGAAATTGACTTACTCTGGATTAAGCATGAAGGGAATTTATTATCCAAAGTAACTGAAAGTCCATGGGAGATGTCTTTTCCAGGCACAGCTGAATCCAGGTGCTTAAAGAAGCTTCAGAAATATTTCTCTCTTCATATCTTGCCTCTACTTTTCTCTAGCTGGGCTTATATTCAGGCATCAGAATGGCACCAGCAGCCACAAGCAATATCCTATTGGTTTAGGAACTCCCGTAGAAAGAAAGCTTTCCCTTCCCCCAAATTCTAGCAAAGGTCCCAGAGCCACCCTTTTTTGGCCTGGCTTCAGCCATGTCCCTTTCTGTGAAGAATCACTGATTCTGGGAGCTCTGAGAGTTGCGACTGGGTAGGTCTGCTTCATTTTCCCACCTCTAGAGTATCTTCCTCTGAGAAAGGGAAAGGAGCAAAAAGTTTAACAGCTATGTTCAAGGTTATTATCAGAAGGGGAAATGGATTATGGGCAGGAAAACACCAATAGAAAAGTCATGTTAAGGGATTTGCAGATATGAGGAATGAGGACATAAAATCTTTTTTAATCCCTTGGCATGAGTGAGAAATGAGAGTATCCAGCTAATGACACACAACTACAGTGTGGGGGAATGCCTGGATGGCTGCATGAGCGACAAAAATGACCTCAGAGACTACAGTAGATGATGAATTATTCATAAGAAAGCACCTCTCTGGTTGTTTTTAAGAGAATGAAAAAACAATCCATGTTGCAAGATACAAATTCATATTCCCAAAATAGGTAACTTGTTCATATGGAGATCTTTCATTACTGGGGGAATAAGAAGACTTGTGCATGCAGATGATACAAAGACCCACTTTTAATGACAGTTTTTTTTATGACTCTTTTTTTCTTTAAATCAATCAGGATGTACTCTGCTTATCCATGAGCAGCAATCTATCTTACCAGATTTTTGTTTCTTTCTAGTTTCTCCATTCCACCCCATTACTGAGTCACTAACACAGCATTATATTTACTGTATAAGGCAGAGACTTGTTATGTGCAATGTTTCCATTTGTCATCTGCTTTACAGTGAAATTTGAGTCCATGTCTTTATCACCTTAATTTCAGTTTTGAATGCTTTCTTCTCTATTTCCCAATGTTGGTCTCAGCACTGGCAGCAGCTTTGCTGTAGGGGGCTAAGAATCATGGATCCGCTAAAGCATTTCTCATAAGCGAGTGTGTCAAAAACAAGTGTGAAAGACTGAAACACACCACACACAATCGTGGGATAGAATCTAGGCTAATCCACTGCTCACTATACCCACTACCACCACTACTACCTCATCAGATAAGATGATGGTTCACTAAGAGTTGGCATATTTATACTACTTATTACAGTTTAGGATATATAAAATATCACCCATTACCTAAATTAATTACAGGGAACGGCTACACATGCTCACATCTTTAAATTCTTCACTGCCTTGATTTTCTTTCTAGATACCTGTTGTGGAGGGAAGGTGGGATGGAGTTGCAAGAGCTTTAAGACTCCTTTCATCATTTTTAAAACTGAAGTTCCAAGGTAACTATGATTCTGTGAATTCATTTAAAATCTAGCTTCATGTTATTCCTCAGTGAAAAGCTATAACACCCTCTTGCCACAACTAAGGTATTACTGTTTTTTTGAAAATATACCACAGAATGTTTGCTTGAGTATCATGAATAATTAAAAATAAAATAAATTTGTCAAAATTAATGAACACATTTTGCTTTGTGAGTTATTGTCCTTTATTTTTAAATCATATTTCTATATGATATACTGTAAAAATACTCTAATAGGTAGTAATGCTTCTTGCTACCCAGCATTTTATATGCTAATACATTTGGCTCCAACTTTGCTTTTACCAGATGGGCAGTTTTGGACAAGTTTTAACCTCTCTAAGCCTCAGTTTTCCTTTGCAAAAAAGAAGTGGCTATTATTATTTACTCAGCATATATGGCAGGATATTCTAAAAATTGATCATAGCAATGTAGGTTAAAGAATTTTGCTAAATTATAAACTACATATAATTTTAAAATATAAAGTATATACAGCTATAGGATATGGTTGAATGCAGACCATAAACTCTTTAAGGGCAAAGATTTGGTCTACTTTGTTTATAACAGTGCTTGACATAAGAAATATTCAATAAATACTTGTAAATGCATGAATAAATCACTAGTCCTGGACTACTTAACATTAGGTCAATATTATGGATTAAATTGTGTCCCCCAGGGACGCCTGGGTGGCTCAGTTGGTTAAGCGGCTGCCTTCGGCTCAGGTCATGATCCCAGCGTCCTCGGATCGAGTCCCACATCGGGCTCCTTGCTCAGCAGGGAGCCTGCTTCTCCCTCTGCCTCTGCCTACCACTCTGTCTGCCTGAGCTCGTGCTCTCTCTCTCTCTCTCTCTCTAATAAATAAATAAATATCTTAAAAAAAATTGTGTCCCCCAAAAAGATATGTTGAAATCTTAAACCTGGATCCTCAAAATGTGACTTTATTTGGAAATAACGTCTCTGTCAATATGATCGAGTTAAGATAAGGTCATATGGATTAGATTGGGCTCTAATCTATTTACTGGTATCTAAGAAGAAGAGAGAAATTTGGATTCAGGAACAGAGGAGATGCTCTGAAGACAGAGGCAGAGATTGGAGTGATGCATTCACAAGTCAATGAATGCCAGCAACCACCAGAAGTTAAAAGAGTCAAAGAAAGATTCTCCTCTAGAGCCTTCAGAGAGATCATGGTTCTGCTGACACCTTGATTTCATACTTCTAGACTGAGAGAGAGGACATTTCTGTTTTAAGCCACCCAGTTTGTGATACTTCATTAGTAGCCCTGAAAAATTGATATGGCCAGGATCATGAAAGATGTGGCAATGTCTGTGATGATGTAGGGGATCGCTATTTGATCTCAGTCTTCATATTCAGAAATTTTATTTTGGAGAGAATTTTATTTACTTTGAATTATATGAATACCTGGAATAATTTATTATAACAGGTTTCTTTATTATTGTAAGGGAAAATAGCAATATTTAATAAGCATTAGTTAGTAGTAATTATTCTGTCATAGACGATATAATCTTAAGCCTACACAACTGTCTAAATCTTCTGTTTTCTGCCAATCACTTTCATATAAATCATTTCTCAATATATGCTACTTAGGTGTTAACAGATCTATAATATAATTACCAAAAGATTTAGGGTCAACTATTACACAAGTTATATTTCCAGATACCTGCCTTTTCTGAAAATATTTTTCTTTACCATATGCAACTTTCTGGCTACAGTTTTTCATTTGCATAATTTGTATCATTAACTACTACTGCCTATAGAGCTTATTAAACTTGATATTTTTTTTAGGTTATGGTGCAACTCCATCTCAAAATCCTTGATGAGCACATAGAGATTTGAAGACTGGAGCAGTCTTCTCAACCATATTGGTTTTGGTCCAGAGATTTTGTGGACCAATCTTTCCCCCTTTTCTCAATGATAAAAAATGTACCTGTGATTCAGAAGTTATTCTTATGAGGTACTCCCAACTTTTCAATTTTGTCTTTAAATAGAAGCACATATTTTATATTAGAATATCCCCCAACGAACAGCTTTCTCTTTACAAAAGCACTTCTGACTTATTATACAAATATAAAAAGTTTTCCATAGGCTCATCATAGGACAGAATTTATAGAAACTTCTTCTATCTGGGTATTCAATTATTATTCAAGGACATTTCAAATATGCCAAGATTTGTCATGAATTATGCATTGTTTTAGATTTCTATAATCTCTACTTTCTGTGAAATATGTGCTATAAATCATATCCTAATTTCTCCAATTTTTGATATAACATTTTTATCCAAATCAATTTTCTGTTCTAACTTTTTTCAGGGAATAAAGAAAGTACAATGATTTGCTAAAATTAGAATGAAGCTTTTAAAAAAAATCTCAGAATGCCTTAAGTTACACAAAGTTGATTTGCTGTTTTTCTTTATGTGTGTAGGTGCCAGTGTTGTGTACTGGAATTTTATTTATTAAATTTTTGTGCACAGGATTGTCAGTGGTCTGCTGAAATATGTTAGGTTTCATTTCATAGGTCAGAAAGACAATAATCCTCATGCCAGTATCTAGGCTGACCCAATTAAACTGCTCCACTAAAAACATTGCATATTATTGTATTTTTGTCCCATAAATATCAAATAGTGGTAAGACTTTTTTTTTTTTTTAATGATATCCTGGAGTCATCTATTTATCTATGCTTGGAGGTCTAGTCAATGCATTTGTGCAATATATTCCAATAAAAACAGGGGCAAACACCGTGTCAGATAGAGTGGGAAGAGAATTTTGTAATATATTAAGATGAGTCTTGATTTCTCTTTAAAAATAAACATTGCCTTGATAATATTTGCTGCAATGTTATTATTCAAAAAAACACTAGCAGCATCTGTATTTTGGCAAGACAATTTTAAAAAAAATTACCTGTCTGGGAAATTTTTGAATACTGTCTCCAATATAATTTTTTACTTTTTGTTCTACCCAATCAATGCTGAAATAAATGAACCTATGCTTCATTTCCTCATTTTTAGAATCATATCAATAGATCAAAGAAATTAGAGATGTTTTCATTAAACTATTATTCTGCCTGAAAAAGATAATATTCCTGGTAAATTTTTTAAAAAATCATTAGAATTTAGCAAATGGGAGTGTGGTGCCTGGGTGGCTCAGTCAGTTAAGTGTCTGACTGGATCTCGGCTCAGGTCTTGATCTCAGGGCCATGAGTTCAAACCTTGCACTGGGCTCTGTGCTGGGCATGGAGCCTACTTTAAAAAATACTTTAAAAAAAAATTGAATTTAGCAAACTAGATTTTAAAGACTTATAGACTTTTGATACAGGAAAAAAATCTTAACTCATTTGATCACAAGAGTAATAGTGAAAAATATATTATGCAATTACATTTTTGTAAGAATTTTTGTTTTGTTTTGCTTATAAGAACTTTTCCATTAAATTGATTGTCTATCCTTAAGTCACCTCTGTTTTATCATTTCTGTTGCTTTCCTATGGTATTCAAGTATTTATTCAAAATGTATACTGTTTAAAGTTAATAAGCATAGTAAAACCAAAGTCAAAATTTCTCACATCTAACTCCTAATTGTCAACCAAATTTTTAAAAATTATTTTTTATTTTTTTATTAGCATATAATGTATTATTAGCCCCAGGGGTACAGGTCTGTGAATCGCCAGGTTTACACACTTCACAGCACTCACCATAGCACATACCCTCCCCAATGTCCATAACCCCACCACCCTCTCCCTAGCCCCCCTCACCCAGCCACCCTCAGTTTGTTTTGTGAGATTAAGAGTCTCTTATGGTTTGTCTCCCTCCCGATCCCATCTTGTTTCATATATTTTTTTCCTACCCCCCAAACCCCCCCATGTTGCCTCTCCACTTCCTTATATCAGGGAGATCATATGATAATTGTCATTGTCTTTCTCTGATTGTCAACCAAATTTTACAGGTATTCATTCCCAGTAATAGGTGAAAGAGTGTTCTTTAAAATTTCCTCTCCAGTTCTTCATTGTAGCAGATCCTATATCAAAATCCATTTCCTTCCTGTTGCCTTTTTGCATTGGTGTTCCTCTTGATTGCCACTCTGCCCCATTTGACCTTTTCCTATCTTTATAAAGACTCCCAGACTTAAATACATTTAAATAACTTGTCCAAAGTCACAAAACTGGTAAGTGCTGACACCAGTCTGTCTAACACCTAAACTCTTACTCTTTCTACTATTTCAAAAAGTACTCTATGGGACGCCTGGGTGGCTCAGTTGGTTAAGCGGCTGCCTTCGGCTCAGGTCATGATCCTGGCGTCCTGGGATCGAGTCCCACATCAGGCTCCTTGCTCGGCAGGGAGCCTGCTTCTCCCTCTGCCTCTGCCTGCCACTCTGCCTGTGCTCACTCGCGCTCTCTCTCTCTAACAAATAAAAAAAAGTACTCTAGCAAGAGTGATTCCATCCATGGACACTCATGAGTTTGTTGGCTATTCAAAGTAAATTTGTTGTAACAGCACTTCTTAAACTTTCATGTATGTACAAATAAGGTAGGAATCTTGTTAAAACTACAGATTCTGATTCTGGAGGTCTGGGGTGGGACCTGAGATTCTGAATTTCTCATGAGCTTCCAGGGGATGCAAAGACTGCCATACTTTTAGTAGGAAGGCCTTGTAAGGCCCAGCAGAGGTTGGAGGTTAGCTAATCTATTATCCAATTTTATTTGCTATTTTTCCTACAAACATTCCACAGTTTTTAGTGTTTATTATCTTATTCACTGCTAAATATTTAAAAATGATGATCACAATGAGTCATTTTAGATTTATTGTTATAATAAAATAAATGAGACTCATATAAATTAATATTCAGAATTATTAGCCAATCTGTCAGTTCCTTGTGTCCTTTTTCTTTTCCAATGGAATTGGCAGAGCTATCATTAAAAAAAAAAATGAATTGAGTATTATCTACTTCAACAGACCATTTTCTCAAGAGAAACAATGAGGGTGAAGTGGACAATTTTGAATATGTACTATCCCCTGTCCCTTACAACATTTTTATCCAGGTGCAAACAGGCATGAGGAATATGAACAGCCTTGAAGGAGAAGCAGTTCATCCTAGGGCAGACAGAAGAGCAGGTATGAAAGCAGAGAAAGGGCTATCCTCAAAGAAGCATAGGGTGGCAGCAGGTAAAGGTGGGGGGTGGGGAAGAGCTTTAAGAACCAGATAAACCTAAGTTGGAACAACGGCTTATTCTATTCACTGGGCATATTATTTTGGGCAAGTCATTGATTCTGGTGGAGCTTAGTTTTCTAATCAGCAAACATTTATCTGGCAGTGTTGTTAAGATTAAGAGAATAATGGATGTAAAAGGACCTGATACATATAGTAGGCAAGACACAATTTGATATTTTTTTGCTATATCTGTCTAAAGGTGAGCTGCTAAGTGCTGATTCTATGCACACAGCCTTGAGGAGGTGTCCCCAGCTTTTTTAGCTCATACTTTCTCCCTGGAGTTTTGTCTAGTTGTCTTCATCCCCAAATAATATTAAAAAAATGGGATCTAAAGGAATTAATCTGATCTTAGGCAGGGCACTGTCTTGGTACCTGAGTCACCTAATCTCCCACTTATATTTGCACATAAATAATGACACTATGGGTCATAAATATTTTACCAATTAATGCAGTTGGGACTGGGCCCATCCCTATAGTCATTAAATCAAGCCTGTTTGGTTTGGTCACAAAGCATTATTTGACATACTTATGCAAAATAAATTTTTCATTTGCTTACTTTAAAATATAGAGAGAAGTCTAAAACTTTAAATAATGAGTAACTGAAATTCTGAAAATAATGAATTCCATCCTTTTAAAAAGCAGATCTTGGTGAATTTCTGTTATCATTTGACATTTAGATCTATAGTCATGCTTAGCATGAACAAGGCTTTTCAGCACCCAACCTCTGCTTTCTCAAATCTATAGTAACTGAAGGCAGTCTTTCAGATATCTTTTGGATGCTGTTTTAACTGATAAGCAAAGGGGAACAAAGAGCAGGGTAGAGGTAGGAAGCTGGATCTAGGAGTCACTGGTTCACCAACACAGCAAAGTGATGAGAATTTTCCTATAAATACTATTTGGGAGGCTTTTCAGCCTCTGGATTAAGGGATTTGAAATGGCATAACCTTTCTGGGGAGGTATGTCAAGTTCTATAGTGGAGATGGCACGAGCGTCCATTAGAGCTTATTGTCTGTGAAAAGCAGGTGTTTCTAGGTATCCAATAGCAAAATCACTAAAAAAATTTCCTATCTCTAATTCATTGATTTCTCTACTTCCTTTACATCCATTATTCCCTACCTTCCTTCATCCCCATGATTATTTAGCTTGGATTCCACTGCCCAATATCACTACTGTTCCTCTTCAATCACATCTTCCTGGCAAAATCCCATCTTGAAAGAATCCTTCATTCATCTTTGCTGAGCCTTCACCAAAATAGCTAAGTAGATGGCAGAGAAAAATTACATCCCCAGGCTGACTTATATTGTTAATTTCCCTCAACTGTGTCCTTGATACTGCCCAGAAATCTATTCTTCCAATAAGCTTGGTCACCCATCCATAGTAACTAGCAGATCATAACTTTTCTCTCATTCTCTGACCTTTCCTCCTCTCCTCCTATTTATGGCCATTTTCTGTTAATGACATTGCCTAAGAAATCCTAAAGAAGGGGTGCCTGGGTGGCTCAGTGGGTTAAAGCCTCTGCCTTCGGCTCAGGTCATGATCCCAGGGTCCTGGGATAGAGCCCCGCATCGGGCTCTCTGCTCAGCGGGGAGCCTGCTTCCTCCTCTCTCTCTGCCTACTTGTGATCTCTCTCTGTCAAATAAATAAATAAAATCTTTAAAAAAAAAAAAAGAAAGAAATCCTAAAGAAAATATAAGTTATCTGCAGTTAGGAGAAGTTAAGAGCTTCCCTATGCTTTGTCACCAAATCTACAATGTATTTTCCTACTCCATTTTCATCCCCTTTTTCCTGGATGGCTCCTGTTATGGGATGAATTGTGTCCTCCCAAAACTCACATTTTGAAGTCCTAACCCCTAGTACTTAGAATGTGACTATATTTGGAGATAGAGCCTTTAAAGAGGTAATTATGGTAAAAAGAGATTACATGGGTGGGCCTCCATCCAATATGACTGGTGTCCTTTTTTTTTTTTTTAAGATTTTATTTATTTGACAGAGAGAGAGAGATAACAAGTAGGCAGAGAGGCAGGCAGAGAGAGGGAGAGGGAAGCTGGCTCCCTGCGGAGCAGAGAGCCTGATTCGGGGCTCCATTCCAGGACCCTGAGATCATAACCTGAGCCGAAGGTAGAGGCTCAACTCACTGAGCCACCCAGGTGCCCCTGGCTGGTGTCCTTTTAAGAAGAGAAAGTTATACAGATTAAGGAGTGATCATGTGACCATGTGACAACACAGTGAAAAGACAGCCATTGCAAGCCAAGGAGCAAGGCCTTAGGAGAAAACAAAACTCCAAAGCTGTGAGAAAATTAATTTTTGTTGTTGAAACTACCCAGTCTAAGGCATTTTGTTGTGGCGGCCCTAGCAAACTAATACAGCCTCATTCAAGACTCAGCTTAAGTGTCTCTTAAAAGAAAATATATCCCAATCTAAATTAAGCTTTTGAACATACTACATTTTTCTCCATAGCATTTATCACAATTGGCAATGATATATAGATTTGTTTAGGTCTATCTTCCTTAATAGATTTTAAGATCTTGAGTAAAGAATAGAACTAGTGGTCGGGGCGCCTGGGTGGCTCAGTGGGTAAAAGCCTCTGCCTTCGGCTCAGGTCATGATCCCAGGGTCCTGGAATCGAGCCCCGCATCGGGCTCTCTGCTCAGCAGGGAGCCTGCTTCCCTTCCTCTCTCTCTGCCTGCCTCTCTGCCTACCTATAATCCCTGTCTGTCAAATAAATAAATAAAATCTTAAAAAAAAAAAAGAATAGAACTAGTGGTATCATCAAGGGATGGGAAGGTAGCTATCCACCCTCCATTATCTCCCTATATATTTATTTGATATGGATAATTGGAATTTTATCAGTGCTGAGTCAAGTGTGCAAAAAACACTCAAAACAAGTTCTCTGCCCTCATTTCAATAAGTTTTTACTTCTAGACCTCTTTTTACACAGAAATTGTAAAACTGATTCTTGTCTGTAATTCACTGCTATATTCCTAGGACCTAGTACTATACCTGATGCACAACTCTTGATCGGTAAATTTTTCTGGAAGGAAGGAATGAAGGTGAAAGGAAGGAAGAAAGGAAGGGAGGGAGGTAAAGAGGGTGAGAGGAAAAAGAGGAAGTAGTTGTGACTGTAAGGAAAACCAATCACCTGCCAATAGAGACATCTCAGATATAGCTGATGTGAAGTGAGTAGACAACTTTCCATTTAGGGGTTTTTAACATGGAGTTTATGAACATGATGCCAGCAGGCCTATTAAATTCCTTGTGATCAAGGATTAACTGAGGATCTGGAGTTTCATTAGGTAGCTGGTTTGCCTGGTTCATCCTGTTCTTTTCACCTCTGAATGTATTATAATTTATTAAGCACTGTGGTGATTAATTTTACGTGTCAACTTGACTGGGCTACGGGGTGCCCAGATATTTGTTTGAAACATTATTCTGAGTGTGTTTGTAGGCTGTTTGTGGATGAGATTAATATTTAAATTGGTATAATGGGTAAAGCAGATGACCCTTCCCAGTGAGGATGGGTATCATACAACCCACTGAGGGCCTGGATAGAACAAAAGATAGAGCAAGAGAAAATTTGCTGTGTATGACCAACTGTCTTCAAGCTAGGACATCAGTTTTCTTCCTTCAGACTTGGACATGGGCTGGAATTGACACCATTGTCTCTCTCTAGAATCCAGCTTGCTAACTATGATCCTTAGACTTCTCAATTTCCATATAATAAATTTCTTTGTATTTATCCGTACATTTGCATCTATCTATATATTATATAAATATTTTATAAATAAAATATTCATTCTGTTTCTCTGAAGAACCCAGTCTAATAGCACCTAGCAGATATTTATGGATTCTTAGAGATGAGAAGGGGAGTTGTAGGAACTATTTTACTCCTCAAACCATTACAATATGATAGCCATCTGAGTGAGTTCTTACAGTTTGAAACAGATTGTGTAAGTCAGTGTTTACCAATGCAACAAAAGTTCTTGGGAATTTTATGTGGAGTGTTCCATTGTATGCATTTCTATATTTGTATATTTCTCCATAATGAAGCTGCTAGGTTTTATCAGTTCTTTTTTAACTTTTATTATGAAAAATTTTAAACATATACAAATATAGAGAGAATAGTATTATAGACTCTCATGTACCCATTAACTCAGCTTCAACAATTATCAATTCATGACCAACCTTATTTTATCCTCCTCACCCTGATTATTTTGAAACAAATCCCAGACATATCATTTCATGAAAAAATGCCAAACAGCTAATTTACAAATATATTTTTAGAACACAATCCTCTACTGATTTGAGGATTGCCTGTATTTCTACTTTGAGTTGAACAATGGATTTATTAATTTTCTATTCTCTTTTCCTTACAGACATCCTCCTATGTATGGAGAAGAAGTAATTCACTCTGCCAACTACTTAGCCACATTATTTTATTTACGTAGACAGAATATGAGTAGAGAGTCAAACTTGGCTTCTGTTGCTAAGTATGTGACTTTGGTAAGATTTTAGCTGTCTTTGTCTCAATTTCTTCATCTCTAAAACAAGAAAATAGTTGAGGATTGTACCTGTGACATGGACTCATTATAATAATAAAGTACTATTATTATTACTATTATTTCATGTGAAAACCAGAGCTAAAATACGCAGGTGAAAGTGATGACTTATCTGTAATTCTTATAGTTACTAGTAACTCCAATAGCTGATTATATAGCAAGTGCTCAGAAAATGTCACCAAGAAGCAAAGAAGTCACCTTTTCCTCTTTCCATCTTAGAGAATGTCAGGTGTCCTCATGTACCCTTATAATAGCTTTCCCCTGTGTCAAGGGGATAACAGTGCAGATTGATTCCCTCTCTAATGGTGGGTGCACAGAGTCTCAGCTTACGTCTGATGATTAATAATGAAGCAAGCTAACAGATCCAGCCTGCAGTCAATTATCCCAGGTTCATGTTTCTTAGTCTTCCAAGGGGCCCTTGATAGGGACTTAGGAAGCCATAGAAATGAGAGGAAAATGGAGAAATAAAGAAAAAACAATTCCATCTGTCAAAAGGATGATGGATGCTGTCCAAACCTGTGAACAAAACCTGAAGTGCTAATTCTATGCACTGCTGATGCCTTTAATTATGCAACTTTGACAGATGGAATGATTGTTATGCAGTTTTTATTTAAGAAGCTCATGCAAAACTGCCGTTTTTGTGCCAAGGGTAATCAGTCACATTAAAGAATTTGCCAGAAAGTAAACTCTGCCTTACTTATAGCTTACTAAGTCCTAATTATGCTTCATAAATGGACAGTCATATAATAAGACAAACACAAAATATACATGACTGCAAATTACTACAGGGCAGTTACATGTCAGAATAGGCAGTCATTTCAAACCACGTAATATTTTCCTGTGAATATGCAGTAAACACACTCCAGGTCATATCTTGTTGAGGCAGAATTCCAAAGACCTGAAATAATGTTTTTCCTTAGTCTTAGCTTCAGTAGGGCCTTCAGAAAGTGACAGAACAATCATTGTTTGCCTTATATGTATATATATCCCTCTTAGCGTAGTTCATACATATATGTGCTTGTCTAATTACAAGGATTTTCACCAGCCCCTCTGCTAATTTCCTGCAGTGTGCTTTTAGTGCTACCTGCATTGGTGTTTCACTTAGCCCAAAAATACATCTTAAGAGATTTTTAGTTTCTTTCCTCTGGTATCCTTGCCTCAGTGAGGCTGTATTCCTTTTACCTCCTCCTCAATCTCCTTATCACGGCCTTTTTCTAAAGATGAGACCTGGATATCCAGAATCCGGAGGGGACCTCGGATATATAATCTCTGTGTGGTTACTAAGCTGTTAAAGCTATCCTTTTGGTTCCCCAGCTACCACTCAGTCTAAGCCTTCATCATCAAGCTATTGTAGGTCCATGGCTACAGCCTCCACAGTTCTCTCTCTCCTGACTTAATCTATACACTCTTGAAAGATGATTTTCTTAAAGCACAATTCTTACACATTTCCCCTGCTCAAGACCTTTCAGTGGAACTCTTGCCTCTAGTGTAAAGCCTAAAGCCTGGCATGCAAACTCTTCATGACCTGGCTCCAGTCTATCTTTCCACACTTTTCCTTCTGCTTACGAATGCATAGTCTCTGCTCTAACTGTATCAGACAGTTTACCATTCTCTGGCTTCTCTCTTGTAAGCTTCTATTCCTTTGCACATTTCCATTTATCCACCTTAAACACCTTTCTAAATCATCTTTTCCTCTTTGAATCCTAGACTTCCTTTCTAGTTAAGGCAAGACAACTCCTCCAATGTGTTCACCCTCAATGCAGTTTTGAACACGGACTATGTATATGGGTATTACATTATCTGGCATTTGGAATATTCTAAATTGATATTTTTCATTTTTATATTTCAAGCTTTTTCCTTTTCCAATAAAAAAGTTTGTTAGCTTCTCCTGCAATAAAGAAGCTAACAAACTAGCTAGTTAATATAATTTAGCAAAGTAGCTAGTTAATATAAAATATATCCATCTATATCTATATCTATATCTAGCTTTCTAAATTATAAGCTACTAGAGTTTGGGACTCTGAGATAAACATAGTATAACATAAGAATGTGAGAATTAGCCTCTACCAGATGAAAACTCTGATCGTGGTACTTGCTAGCTATGTGCCACTGGATGAGGTACCTAAACTCTGTGAACCTCTGCTCCTCCACCTATAAAATAGAGATAACAGTCTTTTATCTCAAAGGGCTGTTGTAAGATATAAATGGCATAATAAATCAAATGTGCCCAGTAAATTATAGCTATTAGGATATAAAATTATCTTGTATTTTTATTGCTGAGCATAGTGACTGGCAAATAGTTGGCATTTAATAAATAATGATTGAACTGAACTGCATTTATGGTAACAGCATTTACATCAGCCTACCACCACTCTTGATGGTTGACCATGAATCTTCCCAACTTAGTTGAATTTTTTAACATCAAAGATAAGGTTTGGGGGCGCCTGGGTGGCTCAGTGGGTTAAAGCCTCTGCCTTTGGCTCAGGTCATGATCTCAGGGTCCTGGGATCGAGCCCCACATCGGGCTCTCTGCTCAGCCAGGGAGCCTGCTTCCTCTGCACTCTCTCTCTCTGCCTGCCTCTCTGCCTACTTGTGATTTCTATCTGTTAAATAAATAAATAAATAAATATTAAAAAAAAAAGATAAGGTTTGCTTTAAACTAGTCAGTATATAAAAATTAATATTATAAACTTTTATATCATTTATTAATAAAATAAAAATATTTTCAGTTATGAACATGTGGATTTCAGTTGGATGTAGACCTTTATGTGTTTAAGTGATGGAAAGTCTTGACAACCCAGTTAAGATGTACTTGCCAACATTGTGAATTGAATACAATAGAAACAAGTGTCATCTAAATTTCAGTAAAAGAAATAGTTGCTAAAAGAAAAGAAAGTATTAGAAAAGAATGGGAAGGAGGAAAAAATCTTCAGAACTTGGGGAGGGAGGTTGGTATAATGGAGACAACAAAGACTGAAGATAAGTGTTAAGTTCAATTTTTTATCCACAACTGGTCTTTCACTTTAGACTGCTATTTGTAAATTGAGGGGGTTGAAATAGACCATAATTTCACAAACATCAGTCATTTATGAGCCACCTTGATGATTTTTGCCATATCTGAATACCATGTAAGTTATTGTTCATGTAATGTTTTATTTAAATTGACTCACTTTTACTTTATTCAAATACAGTTATTATAAAAGTAAATGACATGTCACTGTCTTAAGTAGAAAACTAGAATTAGATGGCACAAATAATTACTGTAAAAATAAACAGAAAAGAGCTATCTTATTAAAAGAAAATACATTAGCTAGATAAAGTTTCCTAGTAAAAGATTTGAGCCTGAATCAGATCTTATTTTGATAAAAAGGTAAACTATCAAGTGTTAGATAGATGTTAAAGAAAAACAGCACAAAAATAAGATATCTTCATTCATGTAGTCCAAATATATTGAAAGAAAATTGAAAAGGAAATGACTTCCTCACTGGGTCACTCACTGTTAGTGATTGCCATGCACCTACTATCAAACTCTTTTGGACTCTCAGCAATGTTATGGACTCCCACTAGGTAATCTAGATTACATTCCTCACATTTAATCACACAACATGTGGTGAACAAAGAAGAAATGAAAAGTTTGTACCAAAGATTATAGCCCAGGGTACAGTATGACAAAATACTTATGGCTACATGATAGTTTTATTTTCTATTGATAATTTCATATGACAATTTTAAACTCTCAATGTGTTTGGAGAATCTCTGAACAATCTCAGTAATCATTTAGGCAACCATTACAAAACCTACCTTTGAAGCCTGCTTCCCTCCACAAAGCAACAAAACACTTTATCTCAGTTGATAACCAGTGGGTAAGAAGAAATGGGTATTGACTCTGGAACCAATCTAATTAAGTTCAGATTCAAACTCATCACTTTCTAGGGTGTGTGTCCATGAGCAAAATTATTTAATCTCATTTATTTCTTGAGGTGTGTTGTGTTGGGGGAGGTCATTGATTGGATGTGACTCCTGGCTACTCCCTGAGCTGGACCATGGCAACTGAAGGCTCCTCAACTCCTTCCCTTCTCCTTGAAATATGGGTTTTGCTTGCCTTCCCTATTCCCAGATGCTGCCCCCAGGACATAGCCTTGAGATAGTGATATAGAGCTCAAACCATCTGGGTGGTATATGTGACTGAACCCAAGTAAGGCCTCTACATAAAATTATAAGATTTGGTGGGTAGGTGCAAAGATCTATTAATCCTGTGGCCTTCCAAGACAAGCCTCATATGTAAGTGTCCTTGCTTATTAAACCTGTCACCTGCCAACCTGGAAGGGCTTGCCTCTTTTTTCAGTCTCCCTCGGCCATCTATTTCTGGGGCCAGTTTCAGATTGCACCTGGGAAGTCCCCAAAGAGCTTGTGAACCAACAGGGTGGTCTTCAAAGATGATGACAAAGCAGGTTCCTGAACTCCCCTTCTCCTCCAAATGTACAATTATACATGGAGAAATTCCTTTTGTAAGAAATTCAGAAATGGAGTGACTCCTACACTTTGAGAGAATGAGAAAATACCCACATCAAAACAGGCCCTTCAAGTATCTCCCTGAAAGGAGCTTGTGCGCATATTTGCACCCTAGCTCCCCAGAGACAGGTCCCTAGACTGCCCTGCTTCCACTGCCAATGGGACTTCCATTCAAGAGTCCCACAGGATTGTAGCAAAGAAGCATTTTTTATTCTTTTTTTACTTAAAGAAATGTTTATTTTTAAAATTTTTATATTTCAATTCAATTTAATTAACATATATTGTATTATTAGTTTCAGAGGTACAATTTAGTGATTCATTAGTTGCATACAATACCCAGTGCTCATTACTTGAAGCACCCTCCTTAATGCCCATCATCCAGTTCCCGCATCCCCCTCTCCTACCTCCTCTCCAGAAACCCTCATTTTCTGTCCTATAGTTAAGTGACTCTTATGATTTTCCTCCCTCTCTGTTTTCATCTAATTTTATTTTTCCTTCCACTCTCCTATGTTTATCTGTTTTCTTCCTTAGATTGCACATATGAGTGAAATCATATGGTTGTCTTGCTCTGACTGCATTATTTCACTTAGCATAATACCCTCTAGCTCCATCCACCAAAGAAGTACTCCTTAACTGGCTACCCCTCCAGGGCTGAGTGCAAAGGAACAGGCAAAAATGTTTGGCTCTCAGAATTTCCCAGGGAGAGGTCTATTTGCATACTTAAAAGCTGCTCCCTGAGGGTCAAGCTCCTAATTTAACACATACCTATGGTTAACAGAAATTCTCCCAAGGCACCAAGATAGCTGGGAGATTCCCTTCTGCCCTTTCCTTCTAGCTTAATCCAAGTCACTAGTACCTCTCTGGAAAGAGTTTATACAAAGTTCTGGCATATCAGCTTTTATGACCGCCTTCTGAGGGATGGGCCCCCAGACTGCCTGGTTTTGATAGCCAGTGGGGCTTGCATTCAGCAGTCCCACAGAACTGAAGCAAAGAAGTTCTTAAAGGCTCAGAAACACCCCCTTCCCCCATGGCTATATACCTAGGCCTAGAGCAGGGGGAGCAGGCAAAAATGCCGGCCTCCCATTTTCTACATAAAAGGGGCCTAATTACTTAGTTTACCAGCTGCTGCCAAACAGTCAACTTATAAGCAGTCTGCATCTAAGTGTTAACTTCAGTGTTTCCCTCTGGGACATTGATGGGTCTAGGCATACTCTCAACTACTGGGTGCCACTAAGAACAAAGGGGCATCTTGGACCATCATAAAGACATTTACACAATGTCCCTTCAAACACCAGTGGAATACACATTCTTCTCAAGTGCCCATGGCCAAGCTTGAAATCACATAGTGTGATGCTTCTCACTTTGTTCTTCTTTTGCAGGATTCCTTTGGCTATTCAGACTTTTGTGGTTTCATACACATTTTATGGTAGTTTTTTCTGTGTGAAAAATGCCATTGCAATTTTGATTAGGATATGTTGAGTCTTTTTTTTTTTTAAGCCAATTTCATAGAAACAGGACATAATGGTTTTTCAGGGGTTGGGGAAGAGGATATGGGGTTATATAGGTCACAGGGTACAAATCTTCAATTTTAAGAATATGTTTGAAGATCCAATGTACAGCATAGTGACTATAGTTAATAATACAGTATTGCACACTTGAAAGAGATCTTAAGCATTATTTACACACACACACAAAGAGTTAATTATGTTAACTATGAGGTGATGGATGTGTGAATTATCTGGATCTTGATAATCATTATGTTAATCAAATTATCATGTTTTATACTTTAAATACATACAGTTATATTTTTCAATTATTCCTCAATAAAGTTAAAAAAAAGAACATTGTTGAAGGCAAGTCATATATCTGATATGGGGTTAATATTCATAATATATAAAGAACACATAAGTCCATAGAAAAAAACAAACAATCCAGTTAACAGAGGAACTAAAATAGACATACAAATAGCCAACAGATACATGAGAAGATGATCAACCTCACTAATTATCAGGAAAATATAGATCCAAACCACAATGAGATATCATCTCACACCTGTTAAATGGCTGTTATCAAAAAGATAAGAAATAATAAGTATGGGCAAAGATGTAGAGAAAGTGGAACACTTATACACTATTAGTAGGAATGCAAACTGGTGCAGCCACTATGGAAAATAGTATGAAGTTTCCACAAAAAACTATATGACCTATCAGTTCCATTTCTGGGTATTCAACTAAAGGAAATGATATCCAAAGGATATGGAGAAGATATCTGCTTTCCCATGTTCACTGAAGCATTATTCAATAGTCAAGATATAGAAACAACCTACATGTCTGTCATAGGATGGAGTATTATTGAGCCACAAGAAAGGAGGAAACCCTGTCATTTAAAACAACATGGGTGGACATAGAGGGCATTATGCTAAGTGAAATAAATCAGACAGAGTCAGACAAATAGCATATCATCTCACTTATATGTGGAATCTAAAAAACAAAACAAACAAAAATAGAAACATACTCATAAATACAGAGAAAAAACTGGTGGTTGCCAGGGGGGAGGAGACTGGGAAGGATGGGCAAAATAGGTAAAGGGGATTGAGAGGTACAAACTTTCAGTTACAAAATAAGTCATGGGGATGAAAAGTACAGGATAGGGAATATAGTTAATAATTCTGTAATGTTGTATGGTGTCAGATGGTAACTACACTTATGGTGAACATTGCAAAATGTATATAAATTTCAAATCACTATGTTATACACCTGAACCTAAAACATATTGCATGCTAACTATTCTTAAATTTAAAAAAATTATTATTATTATTATTTTTAAATTTTATTTATTTATTTGATAGACAGAGATCACACAAGTGGCAGAGAGGCAGGCAGAGAGGGGAGGGGAGAAGCAGGCTCCCTGCTGAGCAGAGAGCCTGATGCGGGACTCGATCCCAGGACGCCGGGATCATGACCTGAGCCGAAAGCAGTGGCTCAACCCACTGAGCCACCCTTACACAGGTCATGAAAAACCTGAAGAAGATAATAGGGGAGCAGTTTAATTTTAGGTTAGGGCATTATGCTAAGTGAAATAAGTCAGATAGAGATGGACAAACACTCTATGATATCAGTAAATCTAAAAAAAGCCAAATTTATAGACACAGAAAATAAAATGGTGGTTATCAGGGGATGGGTGGGTGGAGAAAAGGGAATATACTGGTCAAAGAATACAAACTTCCAGCTATAAGATGGGTAAGTTCTGGGGATCTAATGTACAATATAAAGATTATAGTTAACAATACTATGTTATATACTTTAAAGTTGCCAAGAGAATAGATCTTCAATGTTCTTACCACACATACACAAATGGTAATTATGTGACATAACAGAGGTATTAGTTGACACTATAGTGGTAATTGTTTTTGCAATATCTAAATGTGTCTAATCAACATGTTATGCACCTTAAACTTACACAGTGTTATGTCAATTATGTCTCAATAAAGCTGAAAAAGAATCTTATTACTTCCATTTCATCATTTGAAAAATGAGATTAATAAGTCTCACTTCATAGGATTGCTGTAAGAATTAGAGGTGCTGCATGTAAAGAAACTAATACTTAATGAGATTTCAGAACAGACAGTTCATCCTCATGACCGATGTGTATAATCACCTGATAAGGCAGGCAGGGCAGTTATTTCCATTCTACAGATATTGCTACTAAAATTCAGGGAAGGTCAAAACAGTAATTCTAATTACTAGTAGGTATTAACTTTGATTTACATCTAAGTCTTTTGATTTTCAGCCCAATTTTCTTTCTTCTATCTGTTGCATCTCTCCTTTCCACCTCACTGCACATGGAAATAGGGAACTGGCCTAAAGATGAAGTACTGGAAGATGAAGAGTTGATGTTTCTGCCTGTTTGCTCAGGTACATCTATGCACCTGAGACAAGGAAGTGGGTAATTGTGAACTAGAAGCTCCCTTGCACTCTTTGCCTAACTTAACTTTGGCACTTACTCCTGCGGGGCTTAAAACATAGGCAGTGTCTATATCTCTATTGAGGCACATGATTTTCCCCCAATACACTGAGCGTTTGTGTAGTCTACTGCCTTTGTTCCTTTTGTTAGCTGCTTCTGAAATACAATTCCTCATTGCATTCTTGGCCCTGTAAAACAAAACAAAACACTCTACAAAACAAAAACCCTGGGCCCAGACCGAATATTACTTCATTGTAGCTTCTCTTTCCTTTTCCCAAAGAGAAGTGATTGCTTCCTCATCTCTACATATCTACTTACACAATCCTCACATTTGGAATGGTGTTTTTTTGTTTGTTTATTTGTTTGTTTGCTTTATTGGTTTTTTTTTTTCATATTTGTATCACCTTCCAGTCTGTGAACTCCTTAAAGGGAAGAAGTGCATGCCACTTTTGTAACCAGTATCCAGCATATCATCTGGTAGTACTGTATGTGCTCCACAAATGCAGGCTGATGTGGATTCAATTGATTTTTTTCTGAGAAATAGTGAAAAAATGTAACTTGTCTATATATAGAATTAGAGACAACAGGGGCACCTCGGTGGCTCAGTGGGTTAAGCCTCTGCCTTCGGCTCAGGTCTTGATCTCCGGGTCCTGGGATCGAGCCCCACATCGGGCTCTCTGCTCAGCGGGGAGCCTGCTTCCCCCTCTCTCTCTCTGCCTGCCTCTCTGCCTACTTGTGATCTCTGTCAAATAAATAAATAAAAATCTTTAAAAAAAAGAAAAAATAATTAGAGAGACCAACAAAAGTGTTTAGCATAACACTGGTTTACTGTGGAGTTGTTATGTCACTGCTGTATCTTTGTTTGCAAATGGTATAATAATATGTAGATAAATTCATACATCTATTAAAACACAAATAATATAATTTCTATAGCAAGGCAGAGAGCACAGATGCTGCTGCTTGAAATTTTCTTAGCATTCTGTGCTTTGCAAAGAAAATAAAGCTATATTAAGAGTACTAAGTTGAAATTGCCAGAGTATCCAGTTATTGGAGGAACATGGTAAAATGTAGTTATGCAAATGAACACAGGAAATTGATCAAACTTAAAGAATGAATGAAATAGAATCAACCTGAACTTGCTACTGCAAAATGCCATCAAGGTCCTTGCTTTGTTCGCTTGGGTAATTTTTTTTTTTTGGGGGGGGGGTCCCTGCAAGATACCCTGGGACCAAGTAAGAGATAATTCATTTCAAAAATGAGAAGGCCTATTTTTGGAGTGAATTTTCTCTTTTGCCTATAATAATCTATTGTCCTGGATACCAAAAATAGTGTGAGGCAGGGATTATTTAAAGCTCTTTGGCAGAAGGCAGTAATGCAGTCTGCTGCACTTCTTAGAACAAAAGAAGTAGATTTCAGTTAAAAGAATTTTGGAGCTGTCTATAGCAGTGGACCCATGTACAGGTGCCATCAGTATTTTTGTTTGCCTTTGTTTTTATTTTCCTAGATCTGGTGAAGGCCTCCCAAACCAGGCAGAGTAAACATTTGAGTTGAGAAAACATAATTGGTAGGCCTTAGTTGGGATAATGCATCTCAAAAAAACAAAGAACAAAAGCCAAAAAAGAAAAAGAAACAAGAAAAACAACAAAATGTAAGGAACATTTTTTTAGAATGTTTATTTATTGGATGGTGTTGGGGCACTAGAAAGGGCCACTGCTCTTTGCTTAAATATCTTTAAACAGGAGACCCAACACTTCTGGGCAACATGACTTCTTCATTCAAGGGTCTCAAGAAGCTCCTCAACTACTTGAAGGGTTTATTAGTTTCCTATTGCTGCTCTAAAAAAGAACCACATACTTAGTGGCTTAAAACAGCATAAATGTATACTCTTAGAATTCTGGAGGTCAGAAGTCTGAAATCAGACTCATTAAGCTAAAGTCAAAGTATTGACAGAGTAGTTTCCTTCCAGAATCTCTGGAGGGAGAAACCATTACTTGGCCTTTTCCAGTTTCTGGTAGCCACCTGCATTTCTTCGATGTTGGTCCCTTCCCTCATCTTCAAAGAAAATCACTCCAATCTCTGTGTTCATCATCACATTGCCTTCTCTGTAGGCAAATCTCCTTCTATCTTTCTCTTATAACACTTGTGATTACATTTAGGCCCACTTGATCAGTCCAGGATAGTATCTTCATCTCAAAATTCTTAATTTAATCATATCTGCAAAGTCATTTTTGCCATATAGGGTAACATTCACAACTTCTGAGGATTAGGATGTGAATACCTTTTGAGGGGTTTCTTTTAAGGGATAGTGCAAAAAGAGATGCTTTATGTTGAATGAATATGCCCTTTCTCAAATGGTGGGTTAAAGGTACAAGAAGCCCAGAGAACACATGTGGAACTTGCTATAATATTCTGCTTAAGAGAACTTCTGCCAGAGAGTGAGGAGAGTCCAGTACAGAGTTTGGTTAGGGAAGACGACTGGAAAATCAGAAACTGAAGAGGGAGGAAAAGCAACCAGCCAAAGGCAAAAGTCATCTGAGAGTCATCTCAGAGAGGCCCAGCAGGAGAGCCTTTGAAGAACATACCAACTCTCTGTACTCAGGAGTCATCAGGTTTAATCATTAATCAGAGCCACGAACCAGGGACTTACAGCAGTACTTGAGACAAATGGGTAGGTCCAGGTTTTGTGAGGTTCTAAACACAGAATTTGAAAAATTCTCTTTGAGAAAAAGAGGAAAGCATCACAAATACAAAATTAACTAGAAGGCCTTGGAAGAGGCCTTTGCAAATGAAGATCTCTAAAGTTTGATTTCAGTAGCTTTATGGTAATTCTGTAAAGTGAGAATTTTCTGCTCCCTTTCTTCCTCTGTCCTCCTGAACTCCAACTCCAGAAGGGTCTAAGACCAAGATTAGCTAGGTAGGCCAGAAAAAAGGGGCAGATAACCCTTACTAAAGGGCTTTGCTGAAATGGATAGGGTAGAAAGAGATTTGTGCCTTGTAAAAAGACTGAAGTGTAAACAAAAACATTGAATTGAATATTTAATTATAAAATTAAGAATGTACTTTTGTGACTTAAAAAGACTAGCACTGTGCATTAACTATGAGTGACTGGAAGCATCATGGGTTCTGCCAGGTTTCTATTTAGAAGCTGGAGAAAGAGTCTCTCATCAAGTACATTTTAAAGTGACAATGGGAAATAAAAAGTTGTATTTTGATTATATTCCATGAACTGTGCTTGTTCAATAGATCGGTAATAGGTGATGGTGAGTTCTACACCACTAGCATGTGTAAGCAATTGCTGTCAGCTTGTCAGGAATGTTGTAAAAGAGTTTTAAACATCCACGTATAGTTCTACCAAGTGATCTTTAAGGTAACTCCTATATCTGATGGTTTCCGCTACTCAACCACTGATAACAGAGATTTTTTTTTAAGAAAGTTTTTGACAAAGAGAATGAAAAGCAAACGAAAGGGCAGGAAGATGATGTTACACAGAGAAGAATGAATCTAGCAAATGGTACAAAAAAAGGGCATTTGCCCTTCTACCAAAGGATAGAATGTTGATTTCCTTTAAAAACAAAAAAACAGGGGCGCCTGGGTGGCTCAGTGGGTTAAAGCCTCTGCCTTCTGCTCAGGTCATGATCCCAGGGTCCTGGGATCGAGCCCCACATCGGGCTCTCTGCTCGTCGGGGAGCCTGCTTCCTCCTCTCTCTCTCTGCCTGCCTCTCCACCTACTTGTGATCTCTGTCTGTCAAATAAATAAATAAATAAAATCTTTAAAAAAAAAAAAAAACCAAAATCAAAACAAAACAAAACCCTGAAATGCAGAATGAGAAAAATGGGTGGAATAGATTTGGAATTTAAAATACTACTGCTGACACAAGGATTTGGAAATTGCCACTCTACTCTTAACAAGTGAAAACCTGAACAAATTGAAGAATCAAAAGATCTTAGATCCTTAAGACAGGTAAGGTCACAGGGCAAACCATTGCCCCAAAACTGGAGAGATAGAAAGGCAGATACAGAGAACCATAACTTATGGAAGTAAAAACCTCCATGGGAACCAGTGCCAGGATAAGAGAAACCTGAAATATAATTGATGAATTGCTGGAGGCTCAGTGTGGACAGATCTGAGAGTCAAAGGCTCTACAGAGACCTAATCATGGGAGGTTGGAGGGGGGCTTCATTCTTTTGTGAGTTTTGTTTCTGGGGACTCAACCAGCAGGGGAGGGGAAAGAAGCCATTTAAAAATACATCAGAGCATTCTGTTCTTCTTAACACAGTCAGCCCTCAAGAGAAATTATTTAACTAGAGTTTAACCTGCTAGGGTTTTATTAGAGCCTAACTGACCTTTGAGAAGGGAAATGCCCATCTTCAGCCCTGTTTAGCCATATATCTCATCTAAGGGGGTGGGGAGACCTAAGAAGCATTTGTGAAGTTCATAGTCCAGAAACATAGGTTCACTGAAAGACTGAGACCAAATCATAGCACTGTTCCTCCCTTACACCTTACCACATTACTAAAGGCCTATCTAGAGCAGTTCTTTTTACTTACTATATCATGTATGCATATCAAGACAACATTACAGAGCATACTAAAAGGCAAAACATGTTTGAAAGGACAGAGCAAGCATCAGAATCAGAGTCAAATATAGAAGCCATGTTGGAATTATCAGAGTGAGAATTTAAAGCAACTACAGTTAACATAATAAGAACTCTAATGGATAAAGTAGATAGTATGCTAGAATAAATGGACAACATAGTAGACAGATGGGGATGCCTGGGAGGCTCAGTCAGTTAAGTATCTATCTGCCTTTGGTGCAAGTTATGATCCTGGGGTCCTGCAATCAAGCCCCGCATTGGGCTCTCTGTTCAGCAGGGAGCCAACTTCTCCCTCCTTCTCTGCCTGCTGCTCCCCCTGCTTGTACATTTTCTTTCTTTCTGTCAAATAAATAAAATCTTTAAAAATTAAGTAGAGAAATGGACATTATAAGACAATTCAAAAGAAACTCTAGAGATAAAAAACACTGACAGAAATGAAGAATGCTTTTGATGGGCTTATTAGTTGACTGGACACCAGTGAGGAAAGAATTTGAAGTTTGAGGATCTATCAATAGAAGCCATCAAAATTGGAAAGAAAACAGAAAAAAAGACTAAAAAACAAGAATATAATACCTAAGAAGAATAGTAAGACAACTACAAAAGACATAACATGTGTAATAGGACCATCAGAAGGAGGAAAAAGAGAGAAAGGAATAGAGCAATATTTAAAATTGAGTGAGAATTTTCACCAAGTAAATGTTATACACCAAATCAGAGATCCAGGAAGCGTGGAGAACACCAAGCAGGATAAATACAAAACAAACAAAGAAACCAAATCAAATAAAAATGAAACTATACTTAGGCATATCATATCTGAAAATGCAGAAAATCAAAGATAAATAACCTGAAAGAATCCAGACAGGGAGAGAAACATCTTACTTACAGAGGAAAAATGATAAGAATTCTGGCTTCTCGAAAATGATGCAAGGAAAAAGAAAGTGGAACAAAATGTTTAAAATGTTGAGGTTAAAAAATCACCAACCTAAAATTCTGTCCTTTATGAAATTATCATCCAAACATGACATAAAAATATTTTATTGGACAAATAAAAACTGAGGGAATTTGTGGCCAATAGATCTGCTTTACTATAAATGTTAAAAGAAGTTGCTTAGAGAGAATTAAAATGCTATAGGCTAGAAACTCAGATGTATATAAAGAAAAGACAAGTATTTGAAAAGGATTAAGTGATGATAAAATTAAAACTTTTGTGTTTCTTTTTCTTAATTGACTTAATCTATAACAGTTTGTTCAAAATAACAATACCAATAATGTATTTGATTACATGTGCTGATGTATATATACATGCTTATGTATATATACATCAATGAAATGAATTGAATGACATGAATGACTGCAGTGACAAGGGACAGGAAGGAGGAATTAGGATTGTTTGTTATCATACGTAATAGTACTATCAGTGAAGTGGCATAATGTTATTTGAAAGTGGACTCAGGTCAGCTGTAAAGGTGTATTGCAAACTCTAGGGCAATAATTAAACAAATTTAAGGAGTATAACTGATGTACTTAGAAAGGATAGAAAATAGAATCCCCCAAAATACTCAATTAAAACTACAAATAGCAGGCTGCCGCATCAGAGCTGACGTGGGGGCGACGTGGGGCCAACGCCGGCGCGGGCGCCGGGTTGCTGGGCGGCGGCGCAGCTCCTGAGCGGCGGTCGGGCTCGCGGTCTCCACCTCCTCCCATCCGTAATCAGTGACGAGGTCCCCTACGTAAATCCCATCGCAGCGGGATAAGGAAAAAAACAGAAGGAACAAAGCATTGATTACAGATGTCTTAATAATGAGCAAATGTAGCAGGAAAAAATATATTAAGACAAATCTAAGGTTCCTGTAGCTGGATCAGGCACCGGAAAAGGCTCCCCAGCTGTAACTCCAGTACAGTTACCTTCGGGCCAAACTGTACATGTCCAGGGAGTAATTCAGACACCACAGCCATCGGTTGGTTATTCAGTCACCACAAATACAAACTGTTCAGGTAGCAACAATTGCAGAGACAGATGACTCTGCAGAATCAGAAGGTGTAATTGATTCTCATAAACGTAGAGAAATCCTTTCACGAAGACCTTCTTATAGAAAAATACTGAATGAACTTTCTTCTGATGTGCCTGGTGTTCCCAAGATTGAAGAAGAAAAATCAGAGGAAGAAGGAACGCCACCTAACATCGCTACCATGGCAGTACCGACTAGCATATATCAGACTAGCACGGGGCAATACACCGCCACTGGTGACATGCCGACTTCCCAGATCCGAGCTTCTACTACTGCTTTGCCACAGGGAGTGTGGAGCTTGCACAGTCCCCAGCAACTAGCCGAAGAAGCAACACGCAAACGAGAGCTGAGGCTAATGAAAAACAGGGAAGCTGCCCGGGAGTGTCGCAGGAAGAAGAAAGAATATGTCAAAAGTCTTGAAAATCGTGTGGCTGTGCTTGAAAACCAAAACAAGACTCTCATTGAGGAACTCAAGGCCCTCAAAGATCTTTATTGCCATAAAGCAGAGTAACTGTTTTTGACTTGGACCTTGTTTATTATGAACTCTAATCAAGGCAGGAGATGCAGCAATTCTACTAATTACCATGTGGACTTGTGGAAGGGACACTTGTGACCCTTAAGAATCCAGTTTGGCTTAGTGTTTGACATTGAATTGGGAACGCTGTTCCAAGATTTGGAATGCAGCCATGATCACATTTACCAAGCTTACTTCAGTCTGCTTGTCAATAGCTTGCAAAAAAAAAATATAAAATGTTTTGTTTGCCTTCTTGCTTCTACTTTTTTTCAGGGAAGCTGCTAAAGAATGTCGATGTCGAAAGAAAGAATATGTAAAATGTCTGGAGAGTCGAGTTGCAGTGCTGGAAGTTCAGAACAAGAAGGTCATAGAGGAACTTGAAACTTTGAAAGACATTTGCTCTCCTAAAACAGATTAGTAGAAATATTTAACTATGAACTGATTACAACATGTACAGTTGCTTTTGAAGGCAATACAATATATAGCCAGCAAGAATTATGGCTTTTTTCCTTTGTATCATTCATCGTATTCTCTAACCTCTGACATTCCTAAAATGCATCACTGTACATAGTTAACTCTTAGCTGTAACTTCAATTTTTTCTTTTTAAAGAGACAAGCTGTAAAAAAAAAAAAAGTATGTAACAGATTCTTAAAATGCAATATTTGTAAGACTTATTCCAATGCCACATATTTGTAGTTCCCAACCTCTGTCATGAATAGTGTCCTATGCAATAAAATTTTTTGCAGGTCTTTAAAAATCATTTTAGGAAAGGATGATCAAAGATAATGCATCCAGCAGTACAATAAAAAGCAAACCACAAAAAAATACCTCAGGAAAGAACTGAAGGAAAGAAAGAATCGAAAGAATCTAATGACATGCCTATATGAAAATAAGAGCCTATAAATGAATTTATGGCATTTGCAGATTTTTATATTAGTTGCTTTGTAAAGAAAGTATTGTATTGCTGTCCCTGAATGCCATAGTTGAAGAGCGTTTTTAATAGAACCATGTTGGTTACACTTTGTAGTGTTTGGTGCTCATTTAACTATCTGAACTTTTACTACAGTTTTTACTCTATTGTGTAATATAAAAGATCTTGCAGAAAAAAAAAACTACAAATAGCAGGAAAAAAGAGATGAAGATAAAAATAAGAGTAGAGAACAAGGACAAAAAAATAGAAAATAGTAACAAATATAATATATATCAATTTAGATCAATAATCACTTTGAACATAAATAGCCCAAATACACTAAGTTAAAAGACAGAGATTATTGGAGGGGATCCAATAAACAACACTCAAGTACATGTTGTTTACAAGAAACTCACTTTAAATATAAAGACACATATAGATTAAAAGTAATGGATTGGAGAAAGGTATACTATACTAACACTAATCAAAAGAAAGCAGGAGTAGACATATTAATTTCACACAGAGGAGACTTCAGACCAAAGAGAGCTAGCTATCAGTGACAAAGAAGGACATTACATAATGACAAAGAGGTCCATTCTTCAATAACACATAATCCTTAACATGTATATACCAAACAACAGAGTATCAAAATTCATGAGGCAAAAACTGATAGAACTGCAAGTATAATGAATCACCATTATCGTTGGAGACTTTAACAACCCACTATCAGAAATGGTCAGATCTAGTGGGCAGGAAATTAGTAAGGCCATAATTGAACTCAACATCATCAATCAACATCTATTTTGACATCATCAATCAACATTATTGACATCTATAAACTACGTTATCCAACAACATCAGAATACACATTCTTAAGTCTACATATAACATTCACCAAGAGAGACCACATTCTGTGCCATAAAACACATTTTAATAAATTTAAAAAGACTAGGGAGCATACAATGTCTGCTTTCAGACCACAATAGAATTAAACTAGAAATCAATAACTGCAAGATAGCTGGAAACCCCTAAAATAAATGGTTAAACAATACACTTCTAAATAACACATGAACAAAGAAGAAGTATCAAAAAAATTTTAAAATATTTTGAACAAATAAAAATAAAAACACAACTTCTCAAAATTTGTACGATATACTGGAAGCAGTGCTTAGAGGGAAATTTATAGCATCGCATACATTAGAAAAGAAAAAAGATCTGAAATTAATAATCTAGGTTTCCACCTTAAGAAACTACAAAAAGAAGAAAAATTAAATTCAAAACAGAAGAAAAGAAGTAATAAATATTAAAGCCAAAGTCAATGAAACTGAAAATTGGGAAGTCAATAGAGAAAAATCAATGAAACCAAAGGATGGTCCTTTCAAAAGATTGATAAAGTTGATAAGCCTCTAGTAAGGCTGACTAAGAAAAAATAAGGAAGGATACAAACTACTAAAATCAGAAATGAAAGAGAGAACATCACTACATATCCCATGGACATTAGAAGGTTAATCAAGGAATTCTATGAGCAACTCTATGTCTACAAGTTTGATAGCCTTGATGAAAATGGACCAATTTCTTGAAAGACAGTATTTGCCAAAACTTACACAAGAAAAAATAGACAATATGAATAGGCCATTATCTACTAAAGAAATTGAATCAATAACTAATCACTTTTCAAAACAGAAACCACCAAGTAGATTCACTGGTGAATTCTATCAAACATTTGAGGATGAAATTATGCCACTTCTTTACAGTCTCTCATAGAATTCTTTTACTCAGTTGCAAGCAGAGGTAATACTTCCTAATTCATTCTATGAGGCCAGAATTATCATGATACCAAAAGTAAACAAGGACATCAGAAGAAGAGAACTCTACACACCAACATCTATCATAACCATTGATGCAAAATTCCCAACAAAATATTAGCAAATCAAATCCAACAATGTTTAAAAAGAGTTATACATCACAATGAAAAGGGGTTTACCACAGGTATGCAAGGCTGGTTCAACATTCAAAATAAAATTTATGTAATCCATCATATTAACAGGCAAAAAAAAATCACATAATCATATCAATAGATGCAGAAAAAAACATTTGACAAAATCCAACACCTATTCATGATAAAAGCTCTCAGGAAACTAGGAATAGAGGAGAACTTCCCGAACTTGATAAAAATATCTACAAAAAAACTATAGCTAACATTGTAGTTAATGACGACAAACTTGAAGATATTCCACAAAGATCACAATCAAGGTGATGATGATCCTCCTCACCATTTCTTTTCAAGATTATATTGGAAGTCCTAGCTAGTATGATAAGGAAAAGAAATAAAAGATAACTAGAATGAGAAGGAAGAAATAAAATTGTCTTTGTTTGCAGATGACATGATCATCTATGCAGAAAATCTGAAAAAACTGAGAAAGAAAATCCCTGGGATTAATAAGTGATATAGCAAAGTTGTAAGACATAAGGTTAATATACAAGTCAATCACTTTCCCATATATCAGCAATAAACAAATGGAATTTTTAATTAAAAACACAATATCATTTACCTTAGCATCTCCAAAAATGAAATATTCAGGTATAAATCTAATAAAATATGTATAAGATCTATATGAAGAAAACTATAAAACTCTGGAAAAAAATCAAACAAGAACTAAATAAATGGTGATTTATTTTGTTCATGGACATGAAGACAATATTATCAAGAGGCCAGTTCTTCCCAACTTGATCTAAGATTCAACACAATCCCAATAAAAATCCCAGCAAGTTATTTTATGGACATAGACAAACTGAATCTAAAGTCTATATGGAAAGGCAAAAGACCCAGTATAGTCAACATAATATTAAAGGAAAAAAAAGGAGTTGGAAGACCGACCCTATCTGAATATAAAGTAACAGCAATCAAGACCATGTGGTATTGGTGAAAGAATAAACAAAAAGATCAATAGAACAGACCGGAGAAGTCAGAAATAGACCACAAAAATATAGCCAACTGATTTTTGACAAAGGAGCAATGGCAACACAACAGAGCAAAGATAGTCTTTTCAACAAAAGGTGCTGGGACAACTGGACATCCACATGTGGAAAAAAAATAACTCTAGACATGAGCTTACATCTTTCAAAAAATTAACTCAAAATGGATCATAGAAATAAATTTAGGACATAAAACTGTAAAACTCCTAGGAAATAACATATAAAAAATCTAGATGACCATGGGTTTGGCAATGGATTTTTAGAGACCACACAAAAGGCACAATTTATAAAAGAAAGAATTGATAATTTGGACTTCATTAAAATTAAAAATTTCTGTCAAGAGAATAAAAAGTAAAGCCATAGACTGGGAGAAAATATTTGTAAAAGACACATTTGATATAGCACAATGATCTAGAACATATGAAGAATTCTTAAAACTCAAAAATATGAAAAAAATGATTTAAAATGAGTTACACCTCACCCAAATATATATATATAAAATAAGAATATGGAAAGATCCTCCACATGATATGTCATCAAGAAAATATAAACTGCAGCAGTGAACTATCACTACCCACCTATTAGAATGAACTATCACTACCCACTTATTAGAATGGCCTCAATCTGGAAAACTGATGACCCTAAATTCTAATATGGATGTGGAACAGGAGGAACTCTCTCATTCACTGCTAGTGGGAAATCAAAATGGTTTAGCCACTTGGGAGGCAGTCTGGCAGCTTCTTACAAAACTAAACATACACTTATCATATGATTCAGCAATTGTATCCCTTGGTATTTATCCAAAGTAGGTAAAAACAAGTCCATACAAAAACCTGTATTCAGATGATAGTAGCAGGTTTTTTTCACAATAGCTAAAACTTGGAAGCAACCAAGATGTCTTTCAGTAGATGAATGGATGAATAAACTGTGGTACATTAAACAATAGAATATTATTCAATGCTAAAAATAAATAATCTATTTAACCATAAAAAGACATGGAAGAACCTTAAATGCATATTATTAAGTGAAAGAAGCCAGTCTGCAAAGACTACAAACTATATGATTCCAACTATATGACATTCTGGGAATGGTAAAACTATAATGAAACTGCTCTGTGTGATACTATAATGGTGGATACATGTCGTTATAAATTTGTCCAAATCTATGCAATTTACAACACCAAAGTGAACCCTAATGTAAACTATGGACTTTGGGTAATCCTGATGTGGCAATGGAGGTTCATCAATCAAAATAAATGTACCACTCTGGTAGGAGAGGCTAATAATGGGAGAGGCTATGCATGTAATGGCAGGAGTTTTATGGGAACTCTCAGTATCTTTTGCTTAATTTGCTGTGAAACTAAAACTGCTCTAAAAAATGAAGTCTATTGAAAAACTAATGAAAAAAATTGCTACTGCCCACACTCAAACATTTGCATTCCTTTGTGGGGGCCACTGTTCAAAATATATGCTAATGTGAAAGAATAATTTTACAGCCAAAACTCATTTTTAAAGCTGGTTTATCTCCAAATGTATGAGTGTTTTATTACTGTTATTATAAATGCCCTTTAACGCAGGCCTTCTCATTCACTAGCTTAGAGAGTTCCAAAGTGAAATAAAAAACAACAGTTTCTTGACAAGCTTACAGACTTTAAAGCTGTTAGAGTGGGTGGGAGAAATGAGTGTTGCAAAGCTTTATAGATATTGATAGGATTGCTTTATTCTGAAATGATAACATAAATAAGCCTCTTTAAAGGATTCACTGAATGGAAATTGCTATGTCAATTTTGGGAACTTGATAAACTTTGGAACTTGGGCATAGATAATGCATTGCCCAGCAAAACTTGAGCCAATACTTCTATTGGTATGCTTACAAATTTCTAAAGCTTTACCGTGACAATTTTCAAAAAGGCAACCCCTAAGCTAACATTTTTGTGTGCATATTACTGTCTATTTTAAACTGAGGAAATGAATTTTCTCTGAAGAAAGTACAAACAGAATTCATGTTTAATGTTTACTATGTGCCAGGTACTTAATATAAACTATCTCATTAGGGCACCTGGGTGGCTCAGTGGGTTAAGCCTCTGTCTTCGGCTCAGGTTATGATCCTGGAGTCCTGGGATAGAGCCCCACATCAGGCTCTCTGCTCAGCAGGGAGCCTACTTCCTCCTCTCTCTCTGCCTCCTCTTTGCCTACTTGTGATCTCTGTCTGTCAAATAAATAAATAAAATCCTTTTAAAAAAACTATCTCATTAAATCCTGACAACAAATTGGTGAGGCCAGTATTGTTACCTCTGTTTTAGATTTAAGAAAATTAAGAAGTACTGAGAATAACAGTAGCTAAGGCTTACATAAAACCATAGGTCAGGCAATGTTTCACATGTATTGGTGGACTTAGTTCCTCATAACAACCTTAAAAAGGTAGGAAAATTTATTATCTCCATTTTGCAGCTGGGAAAACTGAAGCACACAGAGATCAATGACTTATTTAAGGTAAGTAGCAGAAGACAGTGATGCAGGTAATTTGGTTCGAGGCTGATCTTTAACACTGAGTTATATCCTAAAAAATAGCAAAAGACCTTTTAGCAAGGCAATAGTGGATGTATTTTTTCTCAGGTCTCTCAAACTTGAAATCTTTCTTATCCTTTTGGGTTTAAGTTTCCACTAAAATGAGAGTCATTATTACACCCTGACTCTTGAGGCGCTATTAGGATAAACTTTACCTGAGCTGCTGTTGCTATATTATTTGTAGTTCTATGTAGCAAGCATTTAATTCTGATTTAGCTATACATGTAAACATGTAAGCTCTTTGAAGACATAGACTAATGTTTTCTCTCTAAGCAAATAATCATTGTATAGTAGTGGGTGCTCAGGAAATTCTGAAATATACATTTCTTTTTTTTAAGCAACAATGTTTTCTTTTTTGTCTTCTGCTAAGAGAGCAAGTATACCTTGAATGAAAAGGTCTGTAACTGCTATTATTAGCATAGAAGATTGAATAATTTAAGTCTTTTTAAAAATTAGTTTCAGAGGTGGAATTTGGTGATTCATCCATTGCATGTAATACCCAGTGCTCATTACATCAAGTGCCCTCCTTAATGCCCATCACCTAATTATTCCTTCTCCCCATCCATCTCCCCTCCAGTAACCTTCAGTTTGTTTCCTATAATTCAATGTCTCTGATTGTTTGCCCCCTTCTCAATTTCCATCTTATTTTATTTTTCCTTCCCTTCCCCTATGCTCATCTGTTTTGTTTCTTAAATTCCACATATGAGTGAAATCATATGGCATTTGTCTTTCTCTGACTGACTTATTTAGTTTAGCTTAATACCCTCTAGTTCCATCCATGTCATTGCAAATGGCAAGATTTCATTCTTTTTGATGGCTGAGTAATATTCCATTTTATATTATTATACCACTCTTTTTTTATTAATTTATCTGTGGATGGACATCTGGTTATTTTCATATTTTGGCTATTGTGGACATTGCTGCTATAAACACTGGTGTGCTCTTGCCTCTTTGAATCACTGTTTGTATCTTTTGGATGAAAACCTAGTAGGGAATTGCTATGTTGTAGGATAGCTCTATTTTTGACTTCTTGAGGAACCTCCATACCATTTTCCACAGTGGCTGCACCAGTTTGTATTCCCACCAACAGTGTAAGAAGGTTCCCCTTTCTCCACATCCTCATCAATATCTGTTGTTTCCCGAGTTGTTAATTTTAGCCATTCTGACTGGTGTGAGGTAGTATCTCATTATGGTTTTGATTTGTATTTCCCTAATGGGAAGTGATCTTGAGTATTTTTTCAGGTGTCTGTTGGCCATTTGGATGTCTTCTTTGGAGAAATATCTGTTCATGTCTTTTGTCCATTTCTTGAGTGGCTTTTGTTTTTTGGGTGTTGAATTTGATAAGTTCTTTATAGATTTTTGGATACTAGCCCTTTATCTGATAAGACATTTGCAAATACCTTCTCCCATTCTGTCAGTTGCCTTTCAGTTTTGTTGACTATTTCCCTGACTGTGCAAAACCTTTTTGTCCTAATGACGTCCCAATAGTTCATTTTTGCTTTTGTTTCTCTTGCCTTTGGAGATGTGTCTAGCAAAGAAGTTGCTGCAGCCTAGGTCAAAGATGTTGCTGCCTGCATTCTCTAGGATTTTGATGGACTCCTATCTCACATTTAGGTCCTTCATCCATTTTAAATTTATTTTTGCATATGGTGTAAGAAAGTGGTCCAGTTTCTTCTGCATATGGCCATCCAATTCTCCCAACACCATTTGTTGAAGAGATTGTCTTTTTTCCTTTGGATATTCTTTCTTGCTTTGTTGAAGATTAGTTGACCATAGAGTAGAGGGTCCACTTCTCGGTTCTCTACTCTTTTTTTTTTTTTTTTAATGATTTTATTTATTTTACACAGAGAAAGAGCACAAGCAGGGGAAGTGGCAGACAGAGGGGGAGGGAGAAGCAGGGAGGGGAGGGAGCAGGGGAGGGATCCCCGCTTTGTAGAGAGCCTAACATGTGGCTTGATCCCAGGACCTGGGATCATAACCTGCACTGAAGGCAACTGCTTAAATGACTGAGCCACCCAGGTGCCCATGGGTATTCTATTCTGTTCCATTGTCTATGTGTCTATTTTTGTGCCAGTACCTTTTGTGCCAGTATCTTGATGATTATAGCTTTGTAATACAGTTTGAAGTCCAGAATTGTGATGCCGCCAGCTTTGGTTTTCTTTTATAACATTCCTTTGGCTATTTGGGGTCTTTTGTGGTCCCATACAGGTTTTAGGATTGTTTCATCCAGTTCTATGAAAAATGCTGATGGCATTTTGATAGGGATTGCTTTGAATGCGTAGATTGCTTTGGGTAGCATAGACATTTTAACAATATTTGTTCTTCCAACCCATGAGCATGGAATGTTTTTCCATTTCTTTGTGTCTTCCTCAATTTCTTTCCTAAGTGTTCTATAGTTTTCAGAGTACAGAGCCTTTATCTCTTTGGTTAGGTTTATTCTTAGGTATCTTATGGTTTTTGGTGCAAATTGTAAGTGGGATCAACTCCTTGATTTTTCTTTCTTCTGCTTCACTGTTAGTGTATAGAAATGTAGCTGACTTTTGTATTTTGATTTTATATCCTGCCAGTTTGCTGAATTCCTGTATCAGTTCTAGCAATTTTGGGGCAGCCTTTTGAGTTTTCTATGTAGAGTATCATGTGATCTGCGAAGAGTCAAAGTTTGATTTCTTTGCTTTTATGTCTTTTTGTTGTCTGATTGCTGAGGCTAGGACTTCCAGTACTATACTGAAGAGTAATGGTGAGAGTGGACATCTCTGTCTTGTTCCTACCTTAGGGGAAAAGTTCTCAATTTTTCTCCATTGAGGATGATACTCATATATCATTTCATATATTCAAGTCATTTCATATATGACTTTTATGATATTGAGGTATGTTCCTTCTATCCCTACACTGCAGAGAGTTTTTATCAAGAAAGAATGCTGTATTTTTGTCAAATGCTTTCTCTGTCTCTATTGAGAGGATCATACGGTTCTTGTCCTTTCTTTTATCAATGTGGTGTATCTACAGATGTTGAACCTCCCTTGCAGTCCAGGAATAAATCCCACTTGGTCGTGGTGAATAATCCTTTTCATGTACTGTTGGATCTTATTAGCTAGTATCTTGCTGAGAATTTCTGCATCCATGTTCAAGGGTATTGGTCTGTAATTCTCCTTTTTGGTGGGGTATCTGTCTGGTTTTGTGATCAAGTTAATGCTGACTTCATAGAATGAGTTTGGAAGTTTTCATCCCATTTCTATTTTTTTGAAACAGTTTCAGAAGAATAGGTATTAATTATTCTTTAAATTTTTGGTAGAATTCCCCTGGGAGGCCATCCAGACCTTGACTCTTGTTTGTTGGGAAATTTTTGATTAATGTTTCAGTTTCCTTGCTGGTTATGGGTCTGTTTAGTTTTTCTATTTATTCCTCTTTCAGTTTTGGTAGTTTATTCATCTTTAAGAATGCATCCGTTTCTTCCAGATTGACTAATTTGTTGGCATATAGTTGCTCATACAGTTGTTATACTGTTCTTTAGGTTTCTATTTCATTGATTTCTGCTCTAATCTTTACTATTTCTCTTCTCCTGCTGGGTTTAGGCTTCTTTGTAGTTCTTTCTCCAGCTTCTTTAGGTGTAAGGCTAGATTATGTATTTGAGACTTTTCTTGTTTCTTAAGAAAGGCTTGTATTGCTATGTACCTCCTCCTTAGGACTGCCTTTGTTGCATCCCAAAGATTTTGAACAGTTGTGTTTTCATTTTCATTTGTTTCTATGAATTACTTAAATTCTTCTTTTTTTTTTAAGATTTTATTTATTTATTTGATAGAGAGATCACAAGGAGGCAGAGAGGCAGGCAGCGAGAGGGGGAAGCAGGCTCCCTGCTGAGCAGAAAGCCCGATGCGGAACTCAATCCCAGGACCTGGAGATCATGACCTGAGCCAAAGGCAGAGGCTTAAACCACTGAGCCACCCAGGTGCCCTTAAATTCTTCTTTAATTTCCTGGTTGACACATTCATTCTTTAGTAGGATGCTCTTTAGCCTCCATGTATTTGAGTTCTTTCCAACTTTTCTCTTGTGATTGAATTCAAGTTTCAAAGCATTGTGGTCTGAAATTATGCAGGGAATGATTCCAGTCTTTTGGTACTGGTTGAGACCTGATTTGTGACCCAGGATGGGATCTATTTTGGAGAGTGTTCCATGCGCACTAGAGAAGAATGTGTATTCTGTTGTTTTGGGATGGAATGTTTTGAATATTTCTGTGATGTCCATCTGCTCCAGCGTGTCATTTAAAGCCCTTATTTCCTTGTTAATCTTTTGCTTAGATGATCTGTCCATTTCAGTGAGGGGGTGATAAAGTCCCCTATTAATATTGTATTATTATCAATGTATTTCTTTGATTTATTATTAATTGGTTTATATAATTGGCTGCTCCTGTGTTAGGGCATAAATATTTATAATTGTTAGATCATCTTGTTGGATAGACCCTTTAAGTATGATATAGTGTCCTCCCTCATTTCTTATTACAGTCTTTCATTTAAAATCTAATTTATCTGATATAAGGATTGCCACCCAAGCCTTCTTTTGATGTCCATTACCATGATAAATAGTTTTCCACCCTCTCACTTTAAATGTGGAGATGTCTTTTGGTCTAAAATGTGTCTCTTGCAGAAAGAATATTGATGGGTCTTGCTTTTTTTTTTTTATCTAATCTGATACCCTGTGAATTTGGGTAAATGGCTAAATGCTCATTTACATTCAGAGTAATTATTGAAAGTTATACATTTAGTGCCACTGTATTACCTGTAAAGCGACTACTACTGTATATTGTCTCTGTTCTTCTCTGGTCTCTGTTCTTTTGGGCTCTCTCTTTGCTCAAAGGATCCCCTTTAATATTTCTTTCAGGGCTGGTTTAGTGTTCATGAATTCCTTTCATTTTTGTTTTTCTGGGAAACTCTCCTTCTATACTAAATGACCATCTTGCTCAGTAAATTATTCTTGGCTGCATATTTTTCCCATTTAGCATATTGACTATATCCTACCAGTCTTTTCTGGCCTGTCAGGTCTCTGTAGACAGGTCTTATGTTTCTACCCTTATAGGCTAAGAACTTCTTGTCCTGAGCCGCTTTCAAAATTTTCTCTTTATCTCTGAAATTTGCAAGCTTCATTATAATATGTTGAGGTGTTGACCTATTTTTCTTGATTTTGAGGGGGGTTTCTCTGTGCCTCGAATGCCTGTTTCTTTTCCCAGATGAGGGAAGTTCTCAGTTATAATTTTATAAATAAACTTTCTGCTTCTCTCTCTCTCTCTCTCCATCTTCTGGGACCCCTTTTATTCTGATATTGCTTTTCTTTATGGAATCACTGACTTCTCCAAGTTTCACTTTCTGATCCAGTAGTTGTCTTTCTCTCTTCTTCTCAGCTTCCTTATTTTCCATCATTTTGTCTTCTATATCACTGGTTCTTCTGCTGCCTCCTTTATCCTGGCTGTTAGAGCCTCCATTTGTGACTGCATCTCAGTAATAGCATTTTTAATATCGTCCTCATTTAACTTTTGTTCTTTTATGTCTACAGTAAGGGATTCTCTAGTTTCTCCTATGCTTTTTTCAAACCCAGCTAGTATCTTTATAACTATTGTTTTAAATTTTAACTCAGGCATCTTACTTCTATCTGTATTGATAAAATCCCTGGCAGTGAGTACTACCTCCTGTTCTTTCTTTTGGGGTGAGTCTCTCTATCTCATCATTACATACAGAAAAGAATAAAAGAAATAGAGAGAAAAGAAAACAATAACAATAACAACATAAAAAAACAAACAAAACAAATCAGAAGGAAAAAAAATATATAAGAAATAAAACGAAACAATTAACTAGATCCTGGGTTTATTTTGGTCTGTTTGTTAAAAGAAACTAGATTCCAACATAGGAAAGAAAGAAATATATATATATATATATATGTGTATATATATATACACATATATATATACACATATATATATATATATACCAAAATACAATACAACACAATGAAAGGAAACAAAAAATTACATATATATATATCATATACATATCAAATATATATGTTATATATATTATATAAATAATTATATATAAAATTACATATATATCACATATATAAAACACATATATACTTCATATATATAAATAAAAATTAAAACAGAATGAAAAAATAAGAATATAGCTGACAATAAAAACTTGAAAGACCAAAGAATAATTAAAAAAAACACTAAAAATACTATATACTGTTTTCTCCAAGAGCTGAAGTTTTGCAGTTCTCTATCATTGGCAAACTTGGTGCTAACCAGCTGTTCCTGCTGGTCTTCTGGGGAAGGAGTCTGTTGCACGGATTCTTAGGTGCCCTTGCTCTTGTGGAAATGTGCTTCCCTCACCAGGGGGCAGACTCAGTGTAAGTGGTTCAGGATCCCACTATGTGGCACTGTTTTGCTCCCTGAAAGTTGCTCCTCTTGGGGAAGGGGGGGCTCTCTCCTTGCTTCTGCCTTTTGGTGGGCCCCTTAATACAACTCTTTTCTTAAACCCTACTGGCCAATGGGTGACAGAGACTATGTTTATTGGCACATGAGTCCCCATGTGGAATCCTTAAACCACTATTCACTGATCACTGAGAGTATGTGGCCTCTGTCTCCCAGAAGTTACTACCTCAGATTCTTCAAAGCTGAGATGCAAACCCCCATTGCCAGAGACAGAGATATCCACCTTCTTGTCCAAGTAATGTATAGGGAGGTTGGCCTAAGCATGTGTGTTGCAATGAAAGCAGCATTGAGCATGGAGTCATACAATCTGGGTTTAAAAGCCCAGTCCTGTCACTCCCTAGTTGTATGTTCAGGCAAGTTTATGAGCTTCAATTTCATCTGTATAATGAGTGTAATAATACTGACATATTGGGTTCTTGAAGAGGTGATTTAGATTCTGTTTGTCAAAGTCCCTGGCACTTTGATCCTCTCAGTATTTAGGCAATGTGAGTTCCATCCATTCCTGTAGGGATAATCCTAATGTGTCCTGGCCTCCTTCAACCTGCATTTGCTGCTCTGGCTGCTGGTTCTTGGGCTCTTACCACTCTGGCTTCTGAAGGTCTTCAGTATACTTAGTGCTGACTTCAACCCCAGAGGCTACTGCATGAGACATGTACTTCCCTGCACTCTGGTCAGAGCTCTCCTCAGGTTCTGTCACTGTTCTTGCCCCTGGCTCCTATCAAGCCCCCAACACATACTTCATTACAGATGGAATTTTTCCTCAGGCCTTCCTTGAAGCTCCTTCCTGCTGTCATCACCAACTCTATGGAGACCTTCCAGTTTTGTCTTCCTCCAACCAGCTGACATCTTACTTCTCAGAGCCCCCGTTAGTATCCACATAGTCCACACACATGAGTAAGAGCCTACTACGTCAGACACCTACCAGGTCAGACACTGGAATCACTGGGCTATTGCCCTCAAAGCGCTTAGAACTTAGAAGGGAAAACACACAAACCAATTATAACAATACAGTGTGAGATGTGTTAAGAAAGAGAAAAGTAGAGAGTAGAGATGAGGCAGCATTTTTCTGTAGACTTGCCCCTCTGGTATTCCAGTTTTACAATCCTATAGAGAGTTCTATGTCTAAGGCTTTGGATGCAGGAGAACATGAACACAGCTCCCAAAGGCTGACAATGAAAAGGCCTTGCAGGGTTGTTATTATAACTTCCCTATGCTGTGTTTCAGGGCTAGGATCAGTGAGATGTGGTTATATTCTCTTAAGTGCTTATATTCTCTTATATTCTCACTTTTCTTCCTAATTCCCACACTGGAAGTAACCACTTGTATAATTTCCACCTATGGTGGCCCCTTTCCCTCTAATACAGACAGGCTTCCAATGTCCCTTAGACCCTAGCATAGCACAGGTTGTAGGCGAAATTCATTTGCTCATTCAGAAAACATGGAGCATGTGTTATTGAAATGGTGCAGAGTGCCTCATGGTTAAATAAAAATGATTCCTCTGACAATAGGATCTGAGCTTTGGATTGTTTTTACACCAGTAAAGGCAGATTTGGGCAATACTCTCAGCTCTTTCCTTTGCTTCCCATGCAACCAGAGGGATATTCACAAACATTGTTAACAAAAGATCAGTATGTGAGGTCTTCACAAGTCATGTGAAGATAATTGGCTCACAAGGGAACTGGACTCAGAACCCTGACTTCATCAGAGGTACGTTTTGAGTTCTGACCTAAAATAAAGTCATCAGCTCAGAGGAGAGGTCCAATATATGGATTCTGGGTCATAGCTGCTCTTTATGATATGGAACTTATGAGCAAATTCTAAGAAATTTACTATAAAGAAGAGTCTGTGCATATTTATATCAAATTTTCCATCAATTAACAGATTAACAGAATGAAATAATTGCTAAAATAGATAAAAACAAAGCATATTAATGAAAGCCATGACTAGAGAAAGAAATTCTTATATAAAAATATTTCAAAACTTAGGCCTCAAATCATGAGTTCTTGAGGGAAAGGACAGTCCATATACCTCTGTATTCTCAGAACACAGTTTTTTGAATACTGCTTAATAAACATTAGGTACAGGTATCCAAAATGACTTGTCAAAACACTGGAATAATATAGCTTATAAGAAACTAGTTAGTTGGAATAATATGTGCTTACAGTAACATAAGTCAAATACAAAATGACACATAAATCCATCTTATAAAATATGTTTTAGACCAAATATTAATATAATTACAAGTTAAGAACATAAAGGATGTAAACCAAGAATTGGCAAGGAAGAAAGATTTAAAAATGCTTTCAAAATTGTTGAAAATGTTTACTAGTTCAATTCTTATATAACTTGTGAATATAAAGACAAAATTTTAAATAAAGGGTGGGAAGGAGAGCTTAAAATTTGATGAAAATATTTATTCCCATCTGTCTTCCATGAATATATCACTTCCAAAGAGATTTTTGTAGTTTTACTATTCCCATGTAATTAGTAGAGAATACATGTAAACTGGGCTGTCAGAATAACAATATCCTTGAAAATTGTCATTGTCGTTCTCTAAACCATCCATTTCCGGATTTTTAAAATACCTCTAGCTACTAAACAGAACCATTCACAAGTATGTCATTTTGGTTCACTGAAATGAATCCTTTTCTTGCCCAAGAATGAAACAGCCATTTAAAACAACCCATTTTCCTTACAAAATAAAGTACCAAGAAGATTAAAAAGTAAAATAAAAGACAGTAAGAAAGTCTCCTGCAAGAGGCTACTTGCTGCTCTAGCAGGACACTTGCCCCTTCTCTTCTACATGCTGCAATAACTTTGGGACCCAAGCTGAGGCAAAAATAACCCAGATTAGCTCTCCACCTCCAATGCAGGGTGGCTGTCTCCATCCAGCCTTTCCTCCACTTGGCACTGCAGTAGCAGGAAGGTAACTGACACGCCTTGTGGCTGCTTTGTAACTTCCAACCACAGCCTACAAATTCATTAAATTCAATGCCCCTAGCTCCACTCACTCCCTAGAACTAGCCAGAAGAAAGCTGCTACCAGTTGATGAGTAGATCCATTACCTCCAGAAAGAGAAAGGTTGAATTTTAAAATGTTAGTGTGAACTTCGAGCAATGCTATGAGAAAGAATTACTCTTCCTAGACTCCTCAAGAGCTGGAGGTCTTTGAAATGTTTGTTTTAGAACTTAAAATTAAACTCATTACTTGGTCACTCAGCTGTTACTTTCTTTAGTCTAGAATATCATCCCAAATGAAGATTAAAACCAAACACAACTTGTCACAGGGATTTATTTGAAATAATGTAATACCTAACATGATTTCACATTAACCTTAATAGTTATTTTAAAAATACAGATACTGATTTTCTTAAATAAGAAACATTTCCAAATAAATTGAAAATAATCTCTGAGTACATATACACTGATTTGTTTGTTTTAATTCATCCCATATCCATGTATTGAACACTTATAGCAGCCTCACAGCACTAAGTCAAGAACAGTGTGGTATAGAGAATCTTTCTATTCAAAGTGTGGCTCCATACCAAAATATGGACATCAGCAGAGAGTTTGTTTAAGATGCAGAATCTGAACTTGTATTTACCAAAATTCCCAGGTGATTTATATGCATGTTAATGTTCATAAAGCACCAATGTAGAACAGCAGTCTCTAGGGTTTTTTTAAAGCTTGTATCCCTATCCATTTTTTAAAAGTAATATTCTCCAATACATGTGTCTATATTTACAAATGACACATGTACTACTATAACAAAGCACATTGTGTATATTATAAAGATTGCATAAAAATAAAAAAATACTAAGTTAAAAATAGACATTTTAGTAATTTCTTGCCATTGTCTCAATGGATTGTCTTGAGCACACACCCATTTGCAGATCTCTGGCCATGAGGTCAGTGTACTGGCTTAAGATATGAAAACTTGTGTTTGACTACTGGATTTATCACTTCTTAGCTTTAGTTCTCATGAGGACTTGGGATAATCCACAGCACAACTCTAGTTGCACAGCATTCGTGGTTACCAAGGGAATAGGTGAGAGAGAAGGGAAGCTAGCTGGAAGAGGAGTCATGGTTAAGAAGAGGCTGATAATCATAAATCATGTGCCAACAAGAGAAAGGCATCCCTGGTTTGGTTATAAGTAGGTTTACAATCTAAAGGCAGTCCACATCTTCAGAAGTTGTGGGTATTAGTGGGTGATGGGGAAAGGCAGGTATTGACTGGGAGACTAAACAGAAAATAGAAAACTAATGAGAAATAGAAGCAGGTGCCTCATGGGAAGAATGGAAAAAGTGAAAGTTTGAAGACTAGTAGAACTGAGTTTAAATGCTAGGTCCGTCCTTTATAATCTTGGCAAGTTACTTAAACTCTCAGAGTCTACACTTATTATCAAGGCTGGTGAGAGGCTACCTTGATTGTGGAGAAGTTTCAATAACCTCAAGTCACTCCAAAGAGACCCAGCTTGGCTTGAGGTCTTTCATGAGGAAATAGACAGAAAAGACAAATCATTCTTAATGAGAACAACCTATTTTTCCCCAAACCATCCCAAATATGATGGTTAATTTTATATGTCAACTTGACTAGGCCATAAGGTGCCCAGATATTTGGTCAAATATTATTCTGGGTATTTCTGTGAAGTTGTTTGGATGAGCATGACATTTAACTAGCTAGATTAAATTAAGCAGATTGTACTCCCCAGTAGGGGTGGCCCTATCCAATTAGTTGAAGGCCTGAATATAATAAAAAGGATGACTCTCCCATTAATAAGAAGTAATTCTTCCTGCCTGACTTTGAACTGGGATATTAACTTTTTTCTGACTTTGGACTCAAACAGAAATATCCCTTCTTTTTGAGTCCCAGGCCAGCTGGCCTTAGAGATAGAACTACACTATCAGCTCTCCTGGCTCTCCAGCTCCAGATCATGGAACTTGCCAGCCATCATAATTACACAAGGCAATTCCTTACAATAAATTTATATTTACATATATATATATACACACACACACACACATATGAGACACATGTATATATAACATATGTATATATAAACTATAATTATTATATATTAAATATGTATATAGATATATAACTAAATAAACAGGGTGTTTTTGTTTTTGTTTTTGTTAACTCAGGGCACAGGGTCATTTCCCAAAAAAGTAGAATGGAAAGGCAGTCCTTCCCTGGTGAGGATTAAGACCTGTGACATGCAAGGTGCTAGAAACCCATTCTCGTGGTCTTGGTGCCCCCTGCTTTCACCTGGTGACCATGAATCCAACTGTTATGTGGCCACTACATGATCAAGAATCTACTTTGTACTCCTGTCCCCACATCCTCTTAGAAACTGTAGAGTGGAGTAGATAAGAGTGCCCATTTGGAGACAGACAGGTGTGGGCTTGAGTGCTTGAAAACGCTTAACACACAGCACCGAAAGATGGGTTGCACTTTTGTCAGAGTCATAAATGAATCTGGCAGGTCCCAGCTGTAGCTGACCAGAGAGTTAGTTTCTTCTGGTACCACATTCCTGAGAGAACAGAGCAGTTCCAGGTTGTCGAGATGCTAGGACGGGAGGAGGCCAGAGGTAAAAGGCTTGGTGGGAAGGAGGAGATGTAGGGTTGGGCTTACATTTGTGAAATTGCAAGTGTATAGGGTCTTTAAAATGTTCAAGCCATCAATCAGCTCCCCATGTTCCTTAATCCCTTAGAAGCAGAGTGTCAGAAGATCATTTCCAAATTCCCTCAGTTAATGAAGCAAAAGTGAATGTCCTCCTACTCAGTGGTTTTTCATTAGCTCTGACAGAGGGTTGCCCAACCCTCTTTTTTCTTTCATCTACTGGGTATTCACAGCATTCTCATGGGCAGGGGGTGACAATGAGGATGTGCCACTTTACTTCTCAGAGAAGCAATACAACACACTGGTGGATTGCACTAGATTCTAGTCTCAGTCAAATAGATACTCCTTTGACTTATAGCCCCACCACTTACTAATTGTGTGATCTTGTCAAAGTAATTAACCTATCTGAGCATCAGTTTTTATTCTGTACAGTGGGGATCATTATAATAGTTAATCTTCATGGATAGCTTCCTATGTGCCAGATACAGTATTATTTGCTTTATGTGAATTATCTCCCTTTATTCTTCTGGCAATTTTGAGTTCTGTACTACATAACAACTCTCTCATTTTATAGGATTCGATTGGGAAATCGAAGCTAAGAGAAGTTTAAAAATTATTCAAGGTTACATCTACAAAGTGATGAAGTTAAGATTCTTTCTCAGATGGTAAAGCCATATAAACAAGATGATGGCTAAATGCACTTAGTGCCTTACAAGTGTAGAATTGGGACTACCATAATGAAAGCCTCAATTTCCTCTTTGGTAGTTGTGAGGAAGACGGGGCAGGGAAAGTACTTTGTAAACAATAACATGCTAAAGCCATGTGAAGGATTCTTGCTAAAACAACATGTTGCATTCTGCATTTCTCCCCTGACCCTGAGAACTGAGAGGACAGTCCAGGAGAGGTCAGTATGGGCGAGGCAGCCAGTGAAGACAAGAAAGCTGATCTGGGCCTTGAAAAAGTGGGTTTGGGTTTGTCACAGCCAACTTTATGTCATCTACCTGTGCATGAGCTTCACGGTGTCATGCAAATTGTTGAAAAGTTTCATTCATTAGCAGAGAAGTTCTATGTTTCCTTACAACACAAAAGACAAATTGCTGATGAGGTTCTATTAGGACAAAGAGAATCTTTCTGAATTAATGACTAGGTTGAACAATTCTCAGAATTGGAATTGTTGATATTCCTTGAATATGACAGAAAGTCTCTAAATGGGGAAAGCAAATGTTAATTAGCCTCATCTATGCCTAGTGAGGAAAGCATGATTATTCTATTTCCAAAACAAGGGGAAGGATGAAAACACAACTTTATTTACAGAACTGAAAAATTACTTTTAAGAGACTCGTTTGCTTTATTTGTGAATCACTTTTTCATTCTTTCATTCATTCAAATAATATTTACTAAGTACCTTACATGTACCAGGCTCTGTGGTAGTCTAGTGCTCAGTTTCTATTAATTCTTGAATTTTGCAGAAATTCCAATGAGAAGCATTGTGGGAAACAAAATATAAAAGAGTTTTAATCTGTCACAAAAAAGGCTCAACTGGCCATTTCCAAGTCATGGTCTGAAAATTACCAATCAAATGCAACATATTAGTATGTTGGGTGAAATGCCTCTACTGCAACAATGCTAGGGGGACACACCTAAGTGCTCACAGGAAATGTGTGTACAGGTCATAGCAAATTTGCTGCTGTAGTCTCCTATGAAGAACCACACTAACATAAAATTAGGTGTTTAAATAGCTGTTTTGAAGCAGAAAAGTTCTTTGACTTAAACTTCTAGAATAGAAGGTCTATGGGAGATTTTCTACATTTACAACATGCTTTCCATTTATATAGGATGAATCAGAATCTCCTCTTTAAGTTAGTATCTTAAGTTACTTTTAGGAAATCTAGGATTGATAAGTAACAGGACCACTTTTCTTAGGTTGCCTTACTAGTAGAAGCCATTTTGTGCTCTCCAGACATTTGTCTATATGGTTGTTGTTGTTATTGTTATTATTATTATTATTATTTTAGCAATCATATGTCTTGTGCAGTGTATGAAGGCAGTTGTCCATTGAAGGAACATTCTGAGCTGAAGTCAGGCTGTGTATCATTTTCACATTTGAAAACAATGCTTCAGAATACACTAAACCTAAGATCAAGTAAATTGTGAGTAGCAGAACATTATATATAGTATATAATCTGTGATGACATTTTGACAAGAACACATAAAATCTCAAAAACCAATACTATATATTTTTTGTGGGTGCACGTAAATCTGCAGGACAAGTATGAAGGTTCCACAGCAAACTAATGACAGTGTTACCTTGAGACGAGAGTGGGGTAGCTCAAAGATGGGATCTAAATAGTGATGATAATCTTTCAGGGTTGTTTTTAGCATTATGTGACAACAAATCCATTTAATAGTGACTTATTCTCTCATATAAGGGAAGTCCAGAGATGGACAGTACAAGTATGAGGATTCCATAAAGCTAAGGAGAGTGGCTATTTTCAGTGTTCTTCTCTCTCATCCTTAGGGTGTGACCTCATTCTCATACCCAAAATGACAGCTCAAGTGCCAGCCACCACTTCTAAATTCCAGGGTGTATGATGCAGGAATGAATTAAAAAAAAAAAAAAGAATACAGACATGTATCAGCTTTCCTTTAAGGCAATTTCACAGATACCATCATATAACATTTTCATCTACATTTTATCAGCCTGAATTTTGTCATTTGGTAGATTCTAGTTACAAGAGAGGCTGGACAATGCTGTCGATATTTTACCTGGCCATGTCTCCAGGTCAAATGAGGGATTTCATTACTAAGTCAAAAAGGGAGGATAAATGTTGGGGTGGGCACCTGAGGTCTCATTGCCTCAGTCATCAAAGGTCTCTAATCTGTAATATCTTAATGTTTTACAAGGGGATAATTTACCCATTACTTATGTAACTAAAAATCATTTTACAGTTTAAAAAAAGAAGGAGTAATTCCCTTATTTTGAGATACTACTAACCTGAAAATGTTTATGACCTCTTCAAAATGTGTCTAATTGACCAAGACTAAGTTTTGCACAGGAGGAAAATCAAGTATTCTTTTTTAAAAAATTAACATATAACATGTCATTTGCCCCAGGGGTACAGGTCTGTGAATCATCAGGCTTACACATTTCACGGCACTCACAATAGCACATACCCTCCCCAATGTCCATAACCCAGCCACCCTAACCCCCCATCTCCCAGCAACCCTCAGTTGTTTTGTGAGATTAAGAGTCTCTTATGGTTTGTCTCCTTCCTGATCCTACCTTGTTTCATTTTTTCCTTCCCTACCCCCACAATACCTTGCCTTGCCTCTCAAATTCCTCATATCAGAGAGATCATATGATAATCATCTTTCTCTGATTGACTTATTTTGCTCAGCATAATACCCTCAAGTTCCATCCATGTCATTGCAAATGGCAAGAGTTCATTTCCTTTGATGGTTGCATAGTATTTCATTGTATATATATACACCACATCTTCTTTATTCATTCATTTGTTGATGGAAATCTAGGTTCTTTCCATAATTTGGCTATTGTGGACATCGCTGCTATAAACATTCGGGTGCCAAAGGAATGTTGAAAAAGAAAAACAAAGTTGGTGGGATTACAATTCCAGACTTCAAGCTCTATTACAAAGCTATAATCATCAAGAGAGTATGGTATGGTACTGGAACAAAAACAGACACATAAATCAATGGAATAGAAGAGAGAGCCCAGAAATAGACCCTCAATTCTATGGTCAACTAATCTTTGACAAAGCAGGAAAAAATATCCAATGAAAAAAAAAAGAGTCTCTTCAACAAATGATGTTGGGAAAACTGGACAGCCACATGCAGAAGAATGAAATCAGACCATTTCCTTACACTACACACAAAAATAGGCTCAAAATGGATGAAAGACCTAAATGTGAGACAGGAATCCATCAAAATCCTTGAGGGGGACACAGGCAGCAACCTCTTTGATGTCAGCCATATCAACTTCTTCCTAGAAATATCATCAAAGGCAAGGGAAGCAAGGGCAAAAATGAACCATTGGGTCTTCATCAAGATCAAAAGCTTTCGCACAGCAAAGGAAAGAGTCAACAAAACCAAAAGACAACTGACAGAATGGGAGAAGATATGTCACAAATGACATATCAGATTAAGGGCTAGTTATCCAAAATCTATAAAGAGCTTTCCAACTCAACACCCAAAGAACAAATAATCCAATCAAGAAATGGGCAGAAGACATGAACAGACATTTCTGCAAAGAAGACATCCAGATGGCCAACAGACACATGAAAAAGTGCTCAATATTACTTGGCATCAGGGAAATACAAATCAAAACCACAAGGAGATACCATCTCACACCAGTCAGAATGGCTAAAATTAATAAGTTGGGAAATGACAGATATTGGTGAGGATGTAGAGAAAGGAGAAATCAAGTATTCTTCTTGAGTCTGCTGTGATTAGGTGGAGTGAGAGAAGCCTTGGAGACTTAAATGGAGATTAGCTTTGGGGCTCAGGATTATAAACTCCTGGGTTGCACTTCATTTTGACAACCTCACCACGTTCTATTCTTCCCTGTCTTGTGTGTTTTTTTCAAACTGTAGTCAAATACACATAAAAGTTACCATATTAATCATTTTTAAATTATCCTGTTCCATAGTACTAAGTACTTTCACGTTGTTGTGCAGCCCTGATTTTTAGAACTCTTTTCATCTTGCAAAACCGAAACTCTATAACTATCAAACCACTACTTCTTATTGCTCCCTTCCCTCAGCCTCTGGAAGCTACCATTTTACTTTTTATCTCCACGATTTTGACTACTCTAGATACCTTATGTAAGTAGAATCACAAAGTATTTCTTTTTGTGACTGGCTTATCACACTTAGCATATTGTCCTCAAGGTTCATTCATGTTGTAGCATGTGTCAGAATTCCTTTTTTAAGGCTAATATTTCACTGTATGTATATACCACATTTTGTTTATCTATTCATCCATCAATGGACACTTGGGTTGCTTCTACCTTTTAGCTCTTGTGAATAATGCTATTCTAAACATGGTGTGCAAATATCTCTTTGAGATCCTGCTTTCAGTTCTTTTGGATATATACCCAGAAGTGGAATTGGTGGATCATATGGTAATTCTGCTTTTAATTTTTTTAGGAACCTTCATACTGTTTTCCATAGTTACTACACCATTTTACATTGCCACCAACAGTGCACAGGGATCCAATTTCTCTACATCCTTGTAAAACTTCTTTTCTTTCTTTCTTCTAAAATCTTTTGATTATTTCTTAATCAGGTTTTTTTTTCTTGTTCTTTTTTAAATTTTTCTTTTTTTTTTATTTACTTAATTGACAGAGATCACAAGTAGGCAGAGAAGCAGGCAGAGAGAGAGGAGGAGGCAGGCTCCCCACTGAGCAGAGAGCCAGATTCGGGGCTCAATCCTAGGACCCTGAGATCATGACCTGAGCCAAAGGCAGAGGTTTAACCCACTGAGCCACCCAGGTGCCCCTCTTTTTCTTTTTTAAAAAAGATTTTATTTATTTACTTGAGAGAGAGTGAGAGCATGAGCAGGGGGAGGAGAAGAGGGAGAAGCAGCCTTCGAGCCAAGCAGGGAGCCTGACGTGGGCTTGATCCCAGGGCGTTGAGAACCTGAGTCAGAGGAAGAGGCCTAACTGAATGAGCCACCCAGGTGTCCCTAGGTGTTTTTTTTTTTTTTTTTTCTGTTGAGTTCTGAGTTCTTCATATATCCAGGATATTAACTCTTTCTCAAGTACACAGTTTACAGATATTTTCCCCCATTCTGTGTCTGTCTTTTTACTCTGTTGACTGCATCCTTTGATAAACTCTGCCTATTGTTTTGCTACCATGACTGACGTCACCCTAAGATGGCTCTTTTTTGCTTTCTACTGATTCTCACTTCAGTTTTAAAACAATGAGCTCAGGCTTCTATAACAATGCCCCAGTTTTCCCATCTGATTTCAGTCTTGGACCCCCACTTTCTTATCTTTTAATGAAGACCTTGAAACTAACTTAAGAGCTTGTTTTGTCTTTAAATTCTCCAGGCCTTTAGTTATTGCAATTAATTTTAAAGATTAAAAATATGTCACTACTGGTAAATTATTATGTGTATTTTACCAACACAAAAACATACAGATGAAAAGATGTCTTATGTACACCCTATTATATAAAAGAACTGTATTATATTTGTAAAAAATCAGTAGAAAGTTGCAGCCATAAAATTTATCATCATTCTGTTCATTCTGAGATGATATTTGACTTTTTAACTTTTAAAAGAGACATAAAATGAAGCAAATAAAATGACATTCAAGAGCCATGTAATCTAGGGCAGGAAACAATCACATCAGAAACCTAGATTAGGATTTTTGCAACATAAGAATATGAAGGCCTCTCAAGAGTCTGAGGTTTTAACCTACTTGGCAGGATAATACTTAGCCTGACACAGTTTCATGTATGTTGGGGGAATTCATGAAACTCCTCAGTCAGAGAAAAATACTCTTACTCACAGGATTTGTAGTAGCCAAGTTTTATCTACATTTTCCTGCACTAGTCCTTGAGCCTCAGCTGCCACAAGGTGGTGCAAAGAAAGCCAGGTGATACCTGCACATTGACTTACATGGCAGGACAGGTACTCTGGGCTCAGAGAACCCAAATCTTTTATAAGGGGCAATAGTCTGCCTGTACTTTGCTCCAGAGGGAAGAAAGATATCTATCTTTCAAGGGTGTTTGGTATAAAAACATCCTTAAAAAAATAACCTAGGACAATGAGTAGTTAGTGCCTCACCTGAAAGACATGCAGAAACATGAGAAAGCCATGAAATTGTCTAACAATGAGCCTTACCTTTTGTTTTGTTTGTCAGAGCTTCCTAGCTACCAAGCCAAGAGGTTCACATTCCTACAAATAAATACACAGCTCTCCTTAAAAATAGAGCGTGGCAGTTAACTGATATAAGCTTTTATTGTAGCCCAAAGTTATAAGGTAAAACAGGCACTTGGAATCTTACCTAGGACATAAATGAAACAACATAATAGTGTATTCAGAGTTTTAGACAATATGGAGAATTTTTTTCATACAGCCATTTCTTATACAGATGTGAGAAAAAAACAAGGAAAAAATTAAATCAAATGTCTGTGCATTTCAACATTTTTAAATGACTATATTTCCAACATAGTAATATTTATCAGCATGTACAAATAGCCAAAGTTTAGTCCAATGCAAATCACAGACAAGAGAACATAGTCAACTGTTTTTTGTTTGTTTAATATTTGTGGACTTTAGATGTTTGGATTTGTCCCTAATTTTGATAAACAGAAACATACCTTATTCAAAATATTAAAAGTAAACATTAACCATTTATTCTATTCTAGGAACAGCACTACTTACTGCATATATGAGATGAATAATATGCAACACTCACATTCAAGAAACAATCCTAAACATCTCAAATACCTTGTGTGTCTTCCACTCATTATCCTTCCTGTCACTGATCCATGTGGATGGCTTACTTCTGTACAAGGGAAGTGAAGCTTAGCTTGTTCATATGCAAGCAGTAGATAAGCAAATGGAGTCTTTCCAACTTGTATTGCATTTCATCATTATCTCCTGAGCTGCCTTACTTTAAAGCTGTACTGCCCTATATGGTAGTAACAGATAAACCTGGCTATTTTGATTAACTAAAATTAAAGAAAATATGTTAAATTAGCTCTTCAGTCACATGTTTTATTGTTTTGTTTTGGTTTTGCATTTCCAACATGTTTCAAATGCTCAATAGCTACATGGGGGTAGTGGCTAAGGTGTTGAACGGTGCAGACAAAATAATTCCATCACTGCAGAATGTTCTATTAAGCAGAGCTGTTGTAGAGTATGGCTTTGCTTAAAAAGGTGTAGTCAGGGGCGCCTGGGTGGCTCAGTGGATTAAGCCACTGCTTTCGGCTCGGGTCCTGATCTCAGAGTCCTGGGATCGAGCCTCACATCAGGCTCTCTGCTCCGCGGGGAGCCTGCTTCCTCCTCTCTGCCTGCCTCTCTGCCTACTTGTGATCTCTGTCTGTCAAATAAATAAATAAAATCTTAAAAAAAAAAAGGTGTAGTCATTGGTTATAAACTGGATACTCTTTAGAAATGGCAGTCTTAATTTTCCATAGCAACATATTATTCAGTATGTCAGTCTGCAGCCCAAATTTTACTTACATGCAGATATACAAATATATGTACAGATACATATACAGATATAGATATTGATATTTATTCTATACAGATACCCAACTCCTCACATTCATTCTAAGGAGGAAAAGATCAGTCAGTATGTATCAGCAGGATTTTATGTCTGAGTAGGAGATGGTTTCAGTAATTCTTTGTGGCTTTTCCCCCATGATTGAAATTTTCCTGGCTGCTATATTCTCAATGCTGATTTTGTTGGAAAGTATAACATCTGTAATTACCGTATTAGCTCACAGAAGGGTATGTGCTTTTGTAAATGTCATTTGATATTTGCATGTAACATTTAAATTCCTCCTAGTGTTAATGCATCACAGAGATTTTTGTATTATTTCTGGGTTGTTTCTTTTGTTAATTTTGATTCTCCCTGCAGCAGGTGTTTTAGGAATTAGTGGAAAAGTTAGACTTTTTGTTTTATAATGCCATTGACACTCAATAAGCTTAATAAAGAAATTAGAATGCAAGAATTGTGTGAAGAGATTTTAATCTCTGATTTACTGTTTCCTTGAATTAATTATTGGAGAAATAGAATGGGCTCCCAAAAATCTGATCCTTCAGAGTTAAAGGGAGGGCAAGAATGAAGACAAGTGCAGGCAGACATAGTAAACTGCAATTCAAGTTGATTAAATATCATAATAAATACATCTTACCATGCAATCTCTTTTGAATTTCACAATTAGTTTTTATAGTTTCTATGAATGATGTTACTGGGATGGCTAATTTCCCCAGACTTAGAAGTGAAAGCATGTGGGGTACATGAAGATTCACTTACATGTGGAATCTTTCTTATATTTGTATATCATCTATTTTGGCATTTGGCACAATTTCTTACTAGTATCTTCAGTGATCAGGTGTTTATTTCCATGAATGGAGTTCTTCATCTTACAAATCTTATCTGACTTTAAATATTTTTAATTCTAGTTTTGATTTTTTTGAGGAACCTCCATAGTGTTTTCCACAGTGGCTACACCAGTTTATATTCCCACTCACAGTGCTGGGGTGTTCCCTTTTCTCACCAACATTTGTTATTTCTTGTCTTTTTTGGGAATAAGTCTGAGTCATTCCAACAATTCTGAGGTGGTATCTTATTGTGGTTTTGATTTGCATTTTTCTGATGATGAGTGATGTTTTCTGATGATGAGTGATGAGCATCTTTGATGAGCATTTCTGATGAGCATCAGAAAACATACATCAGATGTTTTCTGATGATGAGTGATGAGCATCTTTTCATGTGTCTGTTGGCCATCTGGGTATCTTCTTTGAAGAAATGTCTGTTCACGTCTTCTGCCCATTTTTTAACTGGGTTATTTGTTTGTTTTTGTTTTTGTTTTGTTTTGTTTTTGTCTTAAGTTGTAGAAGTTTTCTTATACATTTTAGATACTAACTCTTTAGTGGATGTGTCATTTGAAAATACCTTCTCCTATTCAGTATGTTGTCCTATAGTCTTGTTGGTTGTTTCCCTTGCTGCACAGAAGGCCTTTATTTTGATGTAGTTCTGATAGTTTATTTTTGCATTTGTTTCCCTTGCCTCAGGAGATATATCCAGCAAAATGTTACTACGGTCATTGTCAGAGAAATTACTGCCTGTGCCCTCTTCTGGGACTTTTATGGTTTCAGGTCTCATATTAAACCTTAATCCATTTTGAGTTTATTATGTGTATGGTATGAGAAAGTCAACTAGTTTCATTCTTTTCCATGTAGCTGTCCACTTTTCCCAACACTATTTGTTGAAGAGACTCTTTGCATATTCTTGGCTCCTTAGTCAAGGAATAATTGACCATATAAGTATAGGTTTATTTCTGGGCTCTCTATTCTGTTCTGTCAATCTATGTATCTATTTTTTGTGCCAATACCATACTGTTTTGATGACTACAGCTTTGCAGTACCTCTTGATATCTGGGATTGTGAAACCTCCAGCTTTTTTTCTTCTTTTTCAAGATTGTTTTGGCTATTTGGGGCCTTTGGTGGTTCTATACATATTTTAAGATTATTTGTTCTATTTCTATGAAAAATGCTGTTGGTATTTTGATAGTAATTGAGTTAAATCTGTAGATTGCTTTGGGCATTGGGGAATTTTAACAATATTTGTTCTTCCAACTCATGAACATGGAATATCTTTCCATTTATAATTGTGTCATCTTCAGTTTCTTTCATCAGTATTTAATTTTCAAAGTACAGGTCTTTCACCTCCTTAGTTAAATGTATTCCTAGATATTTTATTATTTTGGTGCAATTATAAGTGGGATTGTTTTCTTAATTTCCCTTCTGTTACTTCATTTTTAGTTATAGAAATGTAACAGATTTCTGTATATTGACTTTGTATCTTGCAACCTTACAGAATTCATTTATCAGTTCTAGTCTTTTTGGTGGAGTCTTTAGGGTTTTCTATAAATAGTATCATGTCATCTGCAAATAGTGAACATTTTACTTCTTCCGTACCAATTTGGATACCTATTATTCCTTTTTCTTGACTGACTGCTGTGGCTAGGACTTCCAGTACTATGTTGATGAAAAGTTATGAGAGTGCATAGCCCTGTGATTTTCCTGATCTTAGGGGAAAATCTCTCAGTGTTTCACCATTGAGTATGATGATAGCTGTGAGTTTTTCCTATATGGTCTTTATTATGTTGGGGGATATTCCCACTACACCAATTTTATTAGGGGTTTTTATCATGAATGGATATTGTACTTTGTCAAATACTTTTTCTGCATCTATTGAAATGATCATACGGTTTTTATCCTTTCTCTTGTTTATGTAATATATCATGCTGATTTGTGAATACTAAACCACACTTGCATCCCAGGAGTAAATCCTACTTGATAGTGTGAATGATTTTTTAAAATCTATTACTGGATTCAGTTTGCTAATACTTTGTTGAGGATTTTTGCATCTATGTTCATCAGAGAGAGATATTGACCTGGAGTTCTTTTTGTTGCAGTGTCTTTATCTCATTTTATAATCAGGGCAATGCTGGCTCACAGAATGAATTTGGAAACTTTTCTTCCTCTTCTATTTTGTGGAAGAGTTTAAAAAGAATAGGTATTAACTCTTCTTTTATTTTTATTTTTTTAAAGATTTTATTTATTTATTTGTTAGAGAGAGAGAGAGAGAGCGAGCACAGGCAGACAGAGTGGCAGGCAGAGGCAGAGGGAGAAGCAGGCTCCCTGCCGAGCAAGGAGCCCGATGTGGGACTCGATCCCAGGATGCTGGGATCATGACCTGAGCCAAAGGCAGCTGCTTGACCAACTGAGCCCCCCAGGCGTCCCTTAACTCTTCTCTGAGGGAGACAAACCAAAAGAGACTCTTAATGTCATAAAACAAACTGAGGGGGGTGGGGGTGGGGGAGAGGGGTTGGGAGAGGGTGGTGGGGTTACATTATATGTTTAAATAAAAAAGCTTAAAGAGAAAAAAAAAAGACTAACTGACAAGGTCTATATCTGATTAAATTATTCTACTACTCTCAAAAAAATAAAAAATGTTTGGTAGGATTCACCCCTGAAGCCACTTAGTCCTGAACTTTTGTCTGTTGGAATATTTTTTGATTATGATTTAATTTTATTGCTGGTAATTGGTCTGTTCAAATTTTCTATTTCTTCTTGATTTGGTTTTGAGAGCTCTTCTGTTTCTAGACATTTATCCATTTCTTCTAGGTTGTCTAATTTGTTGGCATACAATTTTTCATAATATTCTCTTATAATCCTTTTTATTTCTGTGGTGTCAGTTGCTATTTCTCCTCTTTCATTTCCGATTTTGTTTACTTGAGTCCTCTCTCTTTTTTCTGATGAATCTGGCTAAAGGTTTATCAATTTTGTTGATCTCTTCAAAGAACTAACTCCTGGTTTCATTGATCTGATCTATTGTATCTTTTAGTTTCTATTTCATTTAATCCTGCTCTAATCTTTATTATTTCCTTACTTTTATTGGTTTTGGGCTTACCATATAATTCAGTAGTTCCACTACTGGGTATTTAACCAAAGAATATAAAACAGTAATTTAAAAAGATGAATTCACCTCTTTGTTTATTGCAGCATTATTTACAATAGCCAAATTATAGAAGCAGATCCACTGTCTATTGATAGATGAATAAGTAAAGATGTGGTATATAAGTATAATGGAATATTGCTCAGCCAAAAAAAGAATGAAATCTTGCCTTTGCAACAACATGGATGGATCTAGAGCATAATGCTAAGTGAAATAAGTCGGTTAGAGAAAGATAAATACCACATGATTTCATTCATATGTAGAATTTAAGAAACAAAACAAAGAAAAAAAAGAGACAAACCAAAAGACAGACTCTTAACTATAGAGAATGAACTGATGGTTACCAGAGGAGAGGTGGGTGGGATGGGGAAAATAGGTGAAGATGATTAAGAGTACACTTATCACAATGAGCACTGAGTAATGTATAGAATTGAGGAATCACTATATTATACACCTGAAACTAATACAAAACTGTATGTTAACTACATTGGAATTAAAATTTAAAAATAATAAAAATAAGTAAAAAGTATTTTAAGATTATGTGGATGAATTTGTTTTTGTTATATAAAGTATCTTGCATAGTAATTCTTTGACCAACTTTGACACTTCTGTTCTTTGTGAAACCTCACTGGGGCTCTTAGGTACTCATTAGCACATTCACCCTCATATTCCCTTAAAATTAATAATTCAATGTGATCTTACAAAATGCCTTAGGATTTTATAACTTCTAACTGGACTTCCTTTAAAAAGCTTATAAAATTTTAAGATTGTAATTCAAAACAAAATCAAAGAACACAGGTAAAAAAATTTTATCTATTTAAAATGAATGTTCATAGTCTGTTTCCCCAATTTGTGCAAAGATTGGCACTATCAATATCAGGGTTAGATCTTTTTTCCATAAATATAGATATATTCTATAAATATATATTTATATATATGCATTATATATTATACAAATATTTATTTGTATATATGTTAATATTTGTAGAAAATAGTTATATTTATATATTTAAACATATATATAAATATATGCATATTTATATACAACTTTGTAGAAATACATATATATTTATATATGTGTGTATATATATACATACACACACATATATATATACACATTTTTTTCACAAATCTAGGATCATATATTATATGTATTTTATTTTAATTTTAAAGATTTATTTACTTTTTTTAGAGAAAGAGATAGTGTGCAGCAGGAGGGGTAGAGGGAGAAAAAGAGGTAAAGAATCTCCAGCAGACTCCCTGCTGAACATGGAGCCTGATGTGGGGCTCAATCTCATGACCCTGAGATCATGGCCTGAGCTGAAACCAAGAGTCAGACACTTAGACTGACCCACCCAGGTGCCCCAATATATGTTACTTTATAATATGAATTTTTTTATTTCTCTATTTATCCTGAATGTATTTCCTATCCTATAACAACTTAAGAAATTAGACTGTCCTAGAATATCATTTGTACTGGTTACAAAGAAGTCCACTGTTTGCAAATATCATAATTTAATTGAACTACTCCCATCATTGGATAATTTGGTTGTCTCTAACATAGTAGTTTTATCACAAATGGCCTTTTGATTTACTTACTCTAGCACTTTCTATATTAGGACAGAATTTTTTTTTTAAAGATTTTTATTTATTTATTTGAGAGAGAGAGACAGAGTGAGACAGCATGAGAGAGGAGGTCAGAAGGAGAAGCAGACTCCCCATGGAGCTGGGAGCCTGATGTGGGACTCGATCCCAGGACTCCAAGATCGTGACCTGAGCCGAAGGCAGTTGCTTAACCAACTGAGCCACCCAGGCGCCCTTAGGACAGAAATTTTTGAAAATTATTAGAAATAGCCAAATTTTAGTATTCTTCAATTCTTACATTACAGTCCATAACTCATCCTTAATTATGCTCATCCTAAATAATAATCCATAACTCATTTGAGTAGACCCTTCTGGAATCACCTGTTTGCTCAGTATTCAACTCAACTTTTTGCCTACATGCCAATGCCTCTTTTCTATACTCCCTCTTGCTCTCATCCTCTACCTTCCTAAAAAATGTACTCCTATGAATTTCATTAATAAAAAAGCATATTTAATTAATAATAACTTAATGTTTTTCTTCCTGAAGTTATTTGCATTTTAACAGGGATCAGCCCCCTATATTAATATGATGACACTCTACTGGAGGAATTGTAGGCATCTGCCAGAAGGCTGAGAAACAACCCTTATAAACAAATCATATAATGTATTGCTTATTCTTCTTATTTTAAGGTTTCAGGAGCAAATGTTAGCTGATTTCTATTCATTCATTAGTTAAGTTTTAAATAGGTTTCTTATGTGGGTCAAGGTGGCAAACTAGAGAGCTAACAATCTCAGGCAAAAATTATATGATGTTGTAATGCTGGAATGTCCATTATGGTGCCAATAATAGAACAGATGCATAATAAATATCTGTTGTTTAATTGATCAATTAATAGTTACTTCAGACTGTGCTCATCAATCTCTAGATTGTTGACTTTATTTCCTTTTGCTGCCAGTCCTGCAATTCCATTGTAAATAACATGCAGGAGATGCCCTTGAGCTTAGTTAATGGTTCCTTCATGTACAGGAGAAAGCATGGTCTTACAAAATCAGGAAAATTTGTACTGGGTCCAAAGAGGGGAAATGAGAAATTGTGGTAAACAGGAAAAACTTCATTTCCATTACACACACACACACACACACACACACACAAGAACGAAATAAGACCCTACCAAGAGCCCAATACGAAGCCCATCATTTAAGTGAGTTATTAGTATAAATATAATAATAGAATAATATACATAGTAAAATGGGACCAGAATCAGCTTGAAGAAGTCAGTTAAATCCTCACACAAGGAACACTGCTTGATCACGGTATTGAAGGATAAATGAATTTGCTAGTTATCTGGGAAGAGAGAAGGAATACAATGTGCAAAAGGGTGAAAGAAGGTATCAAGTTCAACTAACTGCAGATATTACGATCTTAGAGTACAAAGTGTCAGGCACAGAGTAGCAAAGGATCATATTGGAGATGTGGGCCTGGCATTATCACACGGATTCTCTGTGCTGTGTTAAGAAGCTGGGGTTCAGTTCTCTAGTCCAGTGGTTCATCATCTTAGCTACGTTTTACTACTGTCCAGGGAGATTCTAAAAATACGGATGTCCACCCCCACCTACATGTGTTTGAGGGTAGGGAGCAGAGATGTTAGTTCAGCCTTGGATGTGGCAAGCTGGGGATACCAATGAGGCAATAAAGGTGGAGATGAAGAAATCCCATGAGTGGTTGGATATATGTCTGGAGCTTTGCAGAAGTCTATGAGCTCTGAATTTCTGTGGGTATGGAGAATGCATGGTTCATTAGCCCAAGTATAGGTAAAGCTATACTTGAGCCCCAATATAACAAGATATTAGTTCTGTGATCTTGGGAAATTTCCTTCTCTTTGAGCTTCAGTTTCCTAATTTGGAAAGGAAGATGCTTGAGAACAAAATGAGATCATAAATAAGAGAATGCTTTGTAAAGTTTTATGTGGCCATTTAGCCTTATTATTATCTTTAACAACTCATATGTATATGTATATACACAGAAGAAAATATCAGACCAGTATCAAATGATCTGTCTTCAAGTCTCATTTGTCATTCTCTACCCAGGTGATCTTGGTGCTTGACATCACTCCTTACATTCATAAATGAAAGCTGAACAAGATCAGTGGTTTTGAAACTTTGCTCATTGGAGCATTAGCATTTTTCAGTGAGATATCTCAGGGCTCCCAAGAGATGGAAGAGTAGGGCATGAGGAAACTATAGTAGTCTTACTTTTAGTTGGCTTATTAATATATTGGACTTTTTTGTAAAGTTCTTTAAAAGAAAATGTTCTGAAGCTAAAAACAAAAATGTCTGAAAACTTCTGAGTTAGGTACTCTCAAGAAAACCTCCTTTCTGGAACATCCTATGGTTCTACAGTTTTCTAAATGATCCACTCTCTCCAAATCCCTGCTCTCAATGTTGTTTGAAGGAATATTTATGAAAAGGATCCCAAAGCTATGAGATGATTTTCTAAAGTTGTTTCCTGACCATATCCAGAAACCAGATGATATTATACCTGCATCTATATTCTGCCACATTATTGAATATTTTGTTCTTTATGTTTTATGTAGAAATATTATAGGTCAGGGATGGCAAACATTCATCACAAATGCCAACTTTAGTGGTTGCACAGGCTCTGTGATAATCTGATATCTGCTCCTGCATTTGGATTCCCTGGGAAAGAATGCTTGATTGACTATTAATTTCTACCATAAGCATAGAAAGAAGAACACAGGCACGTGTATCAATTTTTTCCATTTCTCTCACAGAAGCAAAAATTTGATTCCAGAGTAGCCAATAGATCTTGATTCCATACATGCTTCCAACTTTCACTTTTGTATATATAGTTCTATGCCTGTGGGGAATGCTAACGTCACAGATAAGATCTCTCCTATGGCACAAGGGAATTCTGTCCTAGTATTAAAAAAAAAGAAGTTGGGCACCTGGGTGGCTCAGTGGGTTAAAGCCTCTGCCTTTAGCTCAGGTCATGATCCCAGGGTCCTGGGATCGAGCCCCACATCGGGCTCTCTGCTTAGCAAGGAGCCTGCTTCCCTTCCTCTCTCCCTGCTTGCCTCTCTGCCTACTTGTGATCTCTGTCTGTCAAATAAATAAATAAATAAATCTTTAAAAAAATAAAATAAAAAAAAAAGAAGTTGTGTTAAGTACATGTAAAGGAACTTCCTTGACCTTATAAAGGTCATCACCTTGGGGGGTGAAAGGCTTATCCCTAAGGTCAAGAAGAAGGTAAGGATGTCTGATCTCATCACTTGCATTCATCAGTGTATTGGAAGTTTTTGCCAGCGTGAGAAAGCAAAATAAAGTTTCTGACAAAGGCCTTTTATCCAAAATATATAATGAATTCTTACAACTCAATAATAAGAACATAACCCAATTAAACATTGGGCAAAAGATCATAACAGACATTTTATTAAAGAAGATATATAGATGGCAAATAAGCACAAGAAAATATGCTCAATATCACTGAGAAATACAAATAAAAACTGCAATGACATACCCCTATACGTCAACTAGGATGGCTAAAATAAGAAAAGGTTGGTTATACAAAATATTGGTGAAGACATGGAGCTACTGGAACTCTCATATGCTGTTGGTGGGAAAGGTATAACAATATTGGGAGACAGTTTGGCAGTTTCTTAAAAAGTTAAACACATACCTATCATTTGACTCAAGTATATTATCCAGTCCTAGGTATTTACCCAAGAAAAACAAAAGCAAGATTGACTCAAAGACTTGTATACAATGCTCATGGCTACTTTATTTTTAATAGCCCAAAACTGGAAAAAAAAAACAAATGTCTACCATAACCACTTATACACAAGGTAAATGAATAATAAATTGTAGTACATTCACAGAATGAAATACTTTTCAGTAATAAAAGGGTACAAAATGATATATGCAAAACCAGAGATGTATCTCAAAATAATTTCTTGAGGTGAAAGAAGACAAAATATAGATACCATGTAATTATGCATAAGAATTCTAGAAAATGCAAATTAAACTATAATAATAGATCAGTGGTTACCTTGGAACAAAAGGGGTGGGGGCATGTCAAGGAGCAAAGAAGAACAGCAGGAAAGGATTAAAAAAAGACATGAAAAACTTTGGGGGGTTTGATGGATTTTGATGGGTATGTTCATTGTTTCTATTGTGGTAATGGCTTTATTAGTCTATACATATATAAAGACTAATCAAAAGACTACCTTTATATATATGCAGTTTACTGTATGCCAATTAGTCCTCAGTAAAGTTGTAACACAAATTAATTACCCATCATTCTTGGTGACCATATTAATCTTCTACTTTTATTTCATTAGAAAGAAGCCCATGACTTGCTATGGAACTTGAGCAAGTTACTAACATCACTGGGACTCAATGTTCTCAATGTGAAGAAAGAGTTGACTTCTACCATGAAAAAAATATTTCTCATCATCTCTAGTCTATGATATGTAAGCCACACTCAGGAAGATGGAGGAAGTCCTAAACTCTGACACTTAAATCTTGATGATAAAAGAAAATTTTCCAGCATAAGGTGAGAGTGGCAGCATTACATATTCGACATGCAGACTATGATTTAGGCTCTTGTACCATCAGCTCCTCTGGATTCTTCCAGTGATACCTCAGTTTGTGAGGCATCTGTAAAAGATTATGTCCCAACTTGGCCAACTCAGTCCCAAGATGACAACTCAATTGGCAGGAGGGTAAGAGGGGATCTGAGGTCCTTGGGTCATTTGAGATTTCCATTTAGGCTTCATACATTGGTATGTATTTTTAGTGTTCATGAGATTGACATTGATGTGGGCTGAAAAATCTAAAGGTTTTAAAATTCTGTTCCAAAAATCTTTCTCAAAATTTACAGACAATGCCCTTAGGAATGATAAGAATTAAAAGGAATGTGAATTATTTTACTAATATTAGTTTATTCTCCAAATAATAATTTTTTTTTTTATTTGTCAGAGAGAGAGAGCAAGCACAGGCAGACAGAGTGGCAGGCAGAGGCAGAGGGAGAAGCAGGCTCCCTGCTGAGCAAGGAGCCCAATGCGGGACTCCATCCCAGGACGCTGGGATCATGACCTGAGCCGAAGGCAGCCGCTTAACCAACTGAGCCACCCAGGCGTCCCTCCAAATAATAATTTTAAAGCCAAACAAATAAATTATGCTAGCATTCACTGAATGCTTACTTAGTTCCAGGCACTGTGCTTAATGTTTCACATGTCATGTTATTTAATCCTCAAAACTATTCAAGGTTATTTTTTACTGTCTTAATAAATAAAAACAACAACAACAAAACAAAACCTGAAGCATTACACTGCTGAAATCCATGCGTAGCATCACACAGCTAGTGAAACACCAGGCATGAACTAGTCTCACTACAGTATTTACAGATCATGAAACCTAGCCCAACCATGGCTTTTGGATTCTGTTCCATTCCACATTCCAGTGCCAGCACACATATCCACAGAGGACATAAAAAATATGCCATAATCAGATGACAAAGAAAACATCTGCATTGATAGTGCTACCTTCCATAAAAGTTTCAAAAATAATTTTTATAGGTCTCATACTTATCATTTATAGGTATATCCTAAATGTCAACCAAATTAATATTGTTTTTTTTTAAGATCAACATAAAATTGACTCAACACTTCTATCTCTTCAAGAAGTGGAAAATCCATGCCCTTTCCCTACTTCCCCACCTTCTGAGAGATGTTTATTAACTGGTGCTTTCATGTAGGTCAGCAGTTCTTATTTTCTATTCTTGCTGGACTCTGAATCTTACTGTTTTCTCATTCCCAGCAATGATCCTTTTTTCTCTGTCTTACACAAAACAGGAAGGGGCAAAGTCTCTTCCTTGATTTCCTCAAAATCATGTCAGTTATTTGTGTAGATGATTTCTCTGAAGTTTTAAGGCAATGGAAGAAGGCAGGTAGAGCACAAAGTTGCATAGAAAACATTTTAAACTGAATATTAGATAATCCCTTCCTTAAAATTCCTTCAATTGCCCTGCTTGAAGAAATTATTCATGGACTAGCTCTCATCAGGCTCCAGTCTCTGCCATATAATTTGAGCACTTTCCTTGTGTGACTAATCCCTCTCTTACCTTTATCATCCTCATCGAAACTCCTAAATTTGTGATAACTCTTCAAGCTAAACAGTTAGCTAATACTTCCACATATTTCCTTTCAGAGTATAAGCCTTGGTCCTCATCTTCCACACCACAGGCAGTTTCCTTTTCAAAAACATTTAGTTCCTAAGAAAAATCCAGATGCCTACCACTAATATACACCTTTTAAAAATCTCATTTCATATTTAATGTACTAATACCTTGCTAATTTTGAAGTTACTTGTTTGGTGACCTTAACACAAACCAGAAAGTAAGCATAAACGGCCCCGAGGAAGCCAAAGTTACTATCTCAGACAATTTACTTATAAAATTAAAATGGTAGGAGAAGTAGCAGGAATGATCAAAATGATAATAAAAACATTTAAAGAGTTTGTCTTAAGTGGAAAAAAAAACCCTCAAGAGCCAAAGTTCGTTTAGTAAAAATGCATAACTTCCATTTTTTTAAAAACTGAGCTGTAACAAAGAACTATAAGAAAAGGTCCTGGATATGACATGCTCTCAAATATGATAATACATCAGTGGATTAACCTATCATATGGTGAATCTTGGAAAATAGCAATCATGATAAAATAAGATGCACACAAAGATAAGTCTGCTGTAGAAAGTAATAGGAAAGAAAAAAGGAAACTAAGACATTACTGTGGAAAAAAAGAAAAAAACAAAAAGCAACCATCATTGGAATATAAGAGCCTAGGATTCTTTTTTTAACTAGTAACTAGTAGAGGCAGTATGAAGTTTTAATTCAAATCTTTGAAATTCACTGCTGGCTTTATTTTTTTTAAAGATTTTATTTATTTATTTGTCAGTAAGAGATAGCACACGCAGGGAGAATAGTAAGCAGAGGGAGAGGGAGCAGACTCCCCACAGAGAGCAGAGAGCTGGATGTGGGGCTCCATCCATCCTAGGACCCCAGGATCATAACCTGAGCTAAACTGAGTTTAACCAACTGAGCCACCGAGGCACCCCACTATTAGTTTTAAATCCTATACCACCACCTAGAAATCAGCAACTATATGATGTAAATTTGGGAGGGGGAAATCTGGTTGATTTACATATTTGACCACACATTTTAATAAACATAAATAAACATTAATTATTGACTGCCTACTCTGCACAGCAAAATCTTCAAGAAGAAGATGTCATTGACCTGGGCTTTAAGGTATGAATAACATTTACTATGTTTAGAGCTACGGGTGGTCCAGGAGGAGGGAGCACACCGGGTAAGGCACAAGTGTACCAATTTTTATTCCATCAGGAGGACACAAGATCACCATAAATGGGTAGAGTATAGCTCCTCTAATGAAAAGCCAAGGGGTCACTTCTCCAAATGAACAAGTGATTGAACAATTCATTTAAATTAAAATAAGTACTTCTTAGGAATCCTTATAGAGTAGATAAAAGAAGAATTTTTTTTCTATCTCTCTCTCTCTTTTTTTTTTTTTTTTTTTGAGGGTGTTAGAGAGGTTTGCAGAAGAGGCTTCAACATGGAGGCCAGTTACTAACAAAAATATGTACAAAGAAATCTAAACAAATTTATAGGTACGTCTTGTGGTATGAGTAATACCATTGTCTAATAAGACATCCAGAACACATTTTTCTCTGTGTATTTATATGAATAGTTATTATTTACTATATGCTTGTTATGTTACTTATATGTTACTTATCAAGTAACTCCAGATACCTGCATCATCTAGACTTAATACACAAGGAAATAAATAATAATCCTCAAGTAGTCTAGTGCCCATTCCCACAAAGTATATCCCTATACTTTAGGCACCATATCCCTAAAATTTCAGGTGCCCTTTCCATTCCCCTTCAGCTGAAAGACCTTGTTTAGCCAGACTTTAGAGCTAGAAGTGATCTAGGGAATTTTATTCTTAGCAACTCACCTTAGTGCTCTGTCCATCTCACTTATTTTTAAGTAATATGCTAATGTTTGAATGTTGATGTTTCAAAACAATAGCTTTCTACAAATGATGTAGGCACAAGTACACACAATATCAGCAATCCGTTATATTTCATTTAGACTCATGAGTGCTTTATATCAAGTCCTAATAAGATACAAAATAATTTATTCTGAAAAGTATTGTAGTCTACCTTTTGATATTTTAAGAGTGCATTCCTTTCTTTTATGAATTCAAATGCTGTACTCTCTGGGCTTAACCTCTATCTCAAGCTGTCAAGATGATAACCGTCTGTTTGATTGGTAATTGTTTTATTTATCATGTTTGACACACTTTTAATTGTTTATATTGATTTATTCTTAATAGCAACTGTTTGTGGTGATCAGAATATTTAATAAATGACTTTCCTGCTTTGCCTTTGAGGAGATGGTGTAAATCATGTTCAAAATGCATCTTAAAAAATCATTACCAAGACAGTATAGTGAACTTTGTACATGAAAAATGTAAAAACTTTTTGTAAATTTGCCCTTGCTCCCACATAGAAACTTGATTTGAAGTAGATAGTAATCTAAACACACACACACACACACACACAAAATCAACTGAACAAGCAATAGGGAAAGATAAAAATTTGATGATCAACAAAAATTTCCATAGTGAGCTCAGAAAATTAGTGACCAGTTTGCGGAATTAAACAAAACTTGTAAGGCAATTATGTTTTCCACTTGGATTGTTCCATCTATCACTTTCTTCTTTCCCCCCTTTTTCTTAGCCAGGAAAGGAACAGTAGTGGAAATTCTGCCAAAATTCTTACACATTGCAAAAATTGCCCAAACAGCTAATAATACATTATATGTTTATAAAAAAATTAAAAAATAAAAAATAAAATGCTACAGAAGAGGGGGGAATAAGTGGAAGTACCTATGAGAAAACAATGGCCAGGAGATCATAATTATTAAAGCTGTGTGATAGACATATGGAAAAAAAAATTGCCCAAACAGCTTTCTAGAAGCTGTAGAATCCCAATTACCATCAGATCTCAATAGGTTTTGGATGCATATTTACACAAATTTTATCTAGTTGCCACTTACAGCAAAACTGGACAATTTTCTGTCCTCAACTATACATCTAAGTTTTTGTACCACAAAAATGTACACTATATCAGGTTCTTTTCTAGAACCTTTACCTGAAACCCAGTGATGTTCTTCCCTCTCCCACCACAATATCCCACTGCTATGTGATGTGACTGTCTCCTTTAATCCCCCAGCGCCGCAGTGCCAATAGGACTTTTTAAGGAGGAAGTACATGGGCAACTCTTGAACAACCAACCCTCCTGCAGACTGACTTTCTCCTCTACTTTTTCTTCCTGATGCCCAAAGCAGCAACCTAAGCAGACATATCCTATATCATCAGATGAGAGAGATAAATGAACACTTTACAGGGTAATATGAATTTTAAGATTGAAACTGAGGAAGAAGATCAAACCCTTCAATCTTTTTTACAGAACTAAAAAAAAAAATCATGTGAATGCTTACCTTATGGCAGTCAGTAATGCTCTCTCTGTGCAATGAAATTAATCTCAAAGCTGGTGGGAACTATGCCTGACTTCAGAACACCAGTTCCTTCTGCTGTTGTCTGCTATAATAGCCCTTCAGAGATTCTTCTGGCTTTGTGCTGTGGACATTTACTTCCTGTAAAAATGGTTGAATACATGGCTTTATTTTGTGAAGGTTGGGCAAATTTAATCATATTGTGTTTTCATAAAAGTTGCATGTGAAACTGAATTGGACATAATTAAGAGAATTGCTTTCTGCCCATTTATTTACCCTTTGCATCAGAGAGCAGGTGCTGATATCTCAGGATGAGAGGAACTCTACATTTTAAGTCATTTGGGATGTTGAAGTAAGTCCTGAGTGAACCGGAAGGTTGGATGAGTCAACTAGAATTTCAGAATTGGCTGGACTTACTTTGGAGTGAAGACTTGCAGCTGGCAACTGGGCAATGATTCAGGAGATAGCTACTGCTAAAAGAAAAAAATAAAATAAAGTATGAGACTTACATGCTTATAATCCGCTTATAACCTTTTTAAAGACAACCTTCATCGCTTGTGGTGGTTTCTTTTTCCATCCAGAGGGTTTCTGGATGTTAATTTTAATCTGATTTCATCAGGACACAAATGTGGGGTGAATAAAGGGCAAGAGATGAGTAGCAGAGGGATTTTATCTGAACCTCAATCACTCACTGGTGTCTCTGGCTGAAAATACCAGAAAAATGAAAGTGACAGAAATAGCTAAGAGCAAATTTAAGAAGAGATGCTGGAATGCTCAAATCTAACGACAGTTATTAGAGGAAGGAGAAACTTAGAAACCAGTAAATGTAATGTGAGAAGAAGTTGGTAGAAGAGGAGGTGGAGGAGAGAGGAGGGAATCATGGACAGAGGAGAAGAGAAATAAGAGGAAAAGGTATGAATTTAATTACTTGATTAGAGCTAGGTCCTCAGCTCTTATTAGAGCTAGGTCCTCAGCTCTTATTAGAGCTAGGTCCTAAGCTGTTTACTGTCATAAAATGACCCCAGTATCTCAGTATGGTACAATAACATTTTTTCCTCTTATGTTACATGTCTATTGCAGGTTAACTGCCAATGGGCAATACATTGTCTTCACCTAGGATTTGGACTGACTGACAAAGAGGCCTTTGCAGAGGCTACAGAGGGGGAACAGCATGATAAAAATCATAGTACAGAAAGCACTGAAAGACATACTTCACATCTGCTCACATTTCATTTGTCAAAGCAAATCACATGGCCAAACCTAATGTCAATGGGGAGGAATGTATATTTTGAACAATATATAATTATCTAACATTATGCAATATCTAAAAATGTTTTGATTTTCATTATAAGATAAATGCCACTTCCCTCTAGGGTGGTCTTGGCTGGGGCATTTTGTACAATGTGCTAGAGTTTAGGTTTTTCTGGTGATTTTCTCATAATTAGATGGGAGTTATGGGGTTTTGGGGGAGGAAGATCACAGAGGAAAAGTGTCATTCTTCTCACATGATATCAGGGTATGTTTTATCAACATGACTCATCATTGTTGATGTTAACCTTCGGGGGGAGCCTTGTCAGATTTTTCCACTGTAAAGTCCTTGGTTTTTCCTCTTTTCTACACTGTACTCTGGATGGAAAAAGAAACCACCATAAGGGAAATGACCACTATGCACAGCCCACACTTATGGAGTGTGGAGTTATGTTCCACCTACTTGGGGGCATTTCCCCCCTATTCACAGCTGAGGATCTGAGATTTAAAGAGTTTAAGACCAAGTTGACATAATTAAGTTGCATCAAGATTGAAACCCACATCCATCTGACTTATAAAATTATTCTTTTTTCAGTACAATGCAAAAAGAAGCACAAGAATCGGGAAATGGTTAGAAAAGCAGAAGGATACATCTATGAGTTCTTTCAGTGAAGCGTGTTGAAAGACATGGCCCCTTGATACTAGAGACATTCAGATAATGATTCCTTAAACTGCTACTCACAAGCACTGGACTGGAGAGTTATAGCACTATGTCATATTGTGCTGATATGGCCTCCTAGTCTTTCTACAAATATACCCTGACTCCATTCTAATCACTAAACCACTTTTCAAAAGGAAAACCTAGTATTCCATCGTATATATATATACCACATCTTCTTTATCCATTCATCTTAATGTCATAAAACAAACTGAGGGGGGTGGGGGGAAAGGGGGTGGGGGGGGGGGGGGGGGGTTACATCATATGTTTAAATAAAACTTAAATAAAGTAAAAAAAAAAAAAAGGAAAACCTAGTCCTTGCAGCACTGTGAGGGGGAGCAGACGATTAAAGTGATTTTATCTTCACTTTGTAGGGCCAGAGGATATCTTTTAAGCTTCTAAATAATTTTTTTAAAGATTTTATTTATTTGACGGATAGAGATCACAAGTAGGCAGAGCAGCAGGCATAGAGTGAAGGGGAAGCAGTCTCTCCGCCAAGCAGAGAGCCCAATGTGGGACTCAATCCCAGGACCCTGAGATCATGACCCAAGCAGAAGGCAGAGGCTTAACTGAGCCACCCAGGCGTCCCTCTAAATAATTTTTTTAAAGAGAGTTATAACCCTAGATCTGTCTAATGAAGAGAAGGAATATTTCTGTCACAGAAATATTTTTAGACAAATGAGAAAATGTCACTGAGGCTGAGAAGCAGACCAATAGGATATCAGGGTGGGTAAAAATTCTGTGAAGTTTTTCCTTTTTATGTGGAGATACAACATAATGTTGACATTTTTGTGTTTCGTGTCAGATTCTATACCCAGTTTCTTATGAAGTGTCATTGACAACAACCACATAACAGTATTGAATTCTGTTTTCTGAACTAGGATAATATGCCTCTTCTGACAAAAACTAAGTTACAGAGAATGTACAAAGATAAAACAGAGCTTGGGGACATTCTCTATATTTCATATGATGAAAAGTCTTTTCTTCTATCAATTTTTATAAACAGAATAGAAAGTACTTAGTGTCTGAGTCATAAATGCATATCATATATTTAACTGTAATATTGTTCCAGGATTTTTTTCTCTGTCGGTGCCCATGGTTCTTGGTCACACTGCTTCGAAGAATGAAGAGATAGACGAGCAATGGTGGGCAGCCAAGTAAGGTTTATTGAGCAATAGCAAAGTGATAGTACAAAGCTCCAGGGGAGGGAGGGGACCCAAGAGGGTTCCACTGGGATTTCTACACATAGAGGTTTTTATAGGCTTGTTGGGGGAATGTTTTAATCTGATTAACCCTCCATGCACCTGTCATCCAAGCACACATGGGAAAGAGTGGAAGGCCTCCCAGGGTGCTATAAAATCCTTTTAAAGGTGGTTTCCTCTTGGTTGGGGGGCGGAGGGTTGGTCCTTGTCACTGCCTGCTTGTCTTCCAACTATCCTTCATCAATATGATACTTTTGTATATGATTAGTTTAAATATTCTAATGTGCAGTAATTTCCAAGTAAACTGAGATCTTGGCAGACAATAAGGAAATAAAATGATTTACCTCTGTTTCTTATATTATAGAGACATTTATACTTTCAGAAATAATTTTCTTCTTCAATTGCCAAGATTATCTGGACTTTCTAAGGTTGTTACATTAATCCTATACAAGCATTGAGCTTTTAGGGCAGTGACTGCTTTGTTTATCATTGTGTCCCAGCACTTGGTACATTCTAGAATACCATACACTTAAATGTTTGTTAAATGAATATTGAATAAATATATTCAAGAGAAAAGCACTGTGTAAATTTAAGATAGTCTTAAAATACACAACTACATCTAATATGAAAGGCTAAAGGCTAGGATCATTAATTTCCCTCAGATCAGACTAAAACTTATTTTTATGAGACTGAAGTGGTGCAGGGTGAGACACCCCATAACGTGCCACTTGGCATAAAGATTATTTTGAGTTAAAAGTAATAAATACTCAGCAGATGCAGGAAAAGCTGTTTGCCTCCCCCATAACTGCCTAAATTTAAGTTGGAGAGCAGAGCCTGCAACAGGAAGAGAGCTATTAACGGAGATTCTCTGCTTAAGGAACCTATCTGCGTAACAGGGCAACCTGGTTTTTCCAAATACCTCTTTCTGCTTTCTTGCTAATAAGCTTTCTCCCTTCTGTGTCCTCAGACCCTCCACCTCTCCGTCAACTTCCTGTGGCCTCATTATCTTTGGAATTTCTTTTCTGTGTAGATTCCCCATACATATGTGATTATACTGGATTTTCTCCTGTCAATATGTCTCATGTCAAGTTAATTCTAAGTCCAGCGAGAAGGACCACATGGCAGAGGATGGTCTTTGTCCCCTACAAGACCAAGTATAACAGAGTCTGTATCACATAACTTGTGTGACAGCATGTTTTCTTCCAAATATCCTGACCAATGGCAAGAATCCCAAAGGTAAATACTGATTGATGTGGGAAAGAAAGGCAAAAAAAAAAAAATCGTATTTCTTTATTACTTATAACCCATTGTCAAGTCTTAGAAACAGGCAGAGTGACCTTCCTCTGGGAGCTCAGCTGCCTTGATGTTGACAGTTTACCAAGGGCAAAAGGCAGTCTTAGCCTGATCCCTCCCAGGATCCTGCAAATCTACTTCAAACATATAGAAATTCCTTTGGAAACTTCCTTTATCTCCCCCCTCCAAGATATATTTTAGTAAGCATCCTCCAAGCATATGGCCCACTGATACACATCTGAAGGATCTCAAGAGTGAGTTTTTACTAAACAGAGATAACTTCTAGATATTTATCAAAAATAAATAATCAGAGTTTTTGTCAAAGATTAACATTTGAAGATATAAGGGTGTTTGTTACATACAAATACTGAAAATTTAAAATAAAACATAAATGGTTGGGGCGCCTGGGTGGCTCAGTGGGTTAAAGCCTCTGCCTTCGGCTCAGGTTTTGATTTCAAGATCCTGGGATCGAGCTCCGCATGGGGCTCTCTGCTTGGCAGGGAGCCTGTTTTCCCCCTCTCTGCCTGTCTCTCCACCTACCTGTGATCTCTGTCTGTCAAATAAATAAATAAAATCTAAAAAAAAATAAATGGTTAATAATATGAGATTGCCTAAATAAATTAGGAAATATTCATTCAATAGTTTATTATCCACCCCTTAAAATGAAGTATCTGTATTATGCAGAGGAGTGGTGTTGAATCCTTGTTTTTCCACTTTTAGGTTCTGTGACTTTGAACAAATGTCTTAACTTGATTGTGCTCTAATCAAATTCACACATGACCATAATTTTAAGAATCAAATTGTTGTATAGGCTTATTACAGAAAAACAGCAGAATTCTGGCTGACTTTTTCCAATTTTTATTCCTTAGAGGTACCGCTTTCAGCTTTTTTAACCGATTCTTTGGGTATTTGCCTCCATACTTCCACCACTCTGAAGGCAAAGAAAGAAACAACCAAGCTTGATTTTTTAGTTTAAGGCATTATCTACTGACTTCCTACTATGGAAACATAATTTAGCTCTCCTTCACTGCCTCTATTCCCAGCACACACACACATACACACTCTACCCTTTACTCTCTACCCTTTATTCCCAACAGAGCTTTATGATAATTTTGATTACATCATAATTTTGATTACATCACTGCATCACTGTATATAGTATTACGACCACATAAACATGAGCCTTAATGAGTCATATTGGATATTTTTTTAAAGATTTTATTTATTTGAGAGACAGAGATCACAACTAGGCAGAGAAGCAGGCAGAGAGAGAGGAGGAAGCAGGCTCCCTGCTGAGCAGAGCCCGATGCCAGAACCCTGAGCAGAGCCAGAACCCTGGGATCATGACCTGAGCCAAAAGCAGAGGCTTTAACCCACTGACCCACCCAGGCGCCCCATATTGGATATTATTATTACTTTCATTTTTCTAAGCAAGTTTTGGTTTTCCTAGTTGCCTTTAATTTTTTTTTCTTTTTGGGGTGTTGTTGTTGTTCATTCTTAGCTTCCTATGTATTTGCAATTATTTTATTCACAAATATTTCCCCAGTTATGCAAGTCTTTTTTTGATACACACATATACACTAAGCATTAATTCCAACCTCCTAGAGTCCCATGCACCTTCTGACTTCCCACATCTGGGCCAGCTAACTCTTAGCTGTTTTTCTGGGGCCTCCCTTCCTCATAAGCCTAGGAATTCTCTTTCCATCTTTTGCGTGAGATTTCCTTTTTTCCTGGATTCCATGTCTTCCTCTCTCATAGTTTTGTCAGAGCACAGATCCCCCAGAAGATGCTCATAGAAGATAAACTTTTTAACACCGCACGTCTGAAATATAAAAAACTCATATTTAACTCATAGTTGGCTGGGAGTGGAATCCTCAGAATTATGAGAATTCTCAGAATTATGAAGGCTTTGATATATTGCCTTCTAGTGTCTAGAGTTGCAAATAAGAGACTCAATAACAAAAGCTAACATTTTATTAGCACTGACTATGTGCCAGTTACACCTCTGTATATATTGATGGTTATTATCTCATGTAATCCTCACAGCAAATGTATGAGGTAGGTAATATGTTTAATCTCCATTTTATAGATAATGGAAACTGAGACACAAGTTTGGAGTAACTTTACCAGAGTTTTAGAGCTACTAAGTCTGGGATTAGAATCCAAGTAAACCAGGTGGAAGGTTAACGCTCTTAATCATGCTTTACTGTCAATTAATTAGTGGACTTTTCAATGAAACATGAACTTTTAATTTGAATATTTTTGTTATTATTTTTATTATTTTGCAGTCAGTGTCCTGAAATGTCACAATGCTATGTCTTATGGTAGGTCTTTCCTCATTCATTATCACATGCACATAGTGAGTCATTTCAATCTGGAAATGCTGTGTGCTTCAAAGCTGGAGAAAGTTCTTAAATTATTTCTATATTCTATTTTCTCTATTCTCGGTTTCTAGATTCATGGACTGGTCCCCCTAATTTTCCTGTACTCTGTTCTATTTTCTATAGCTTTACCTTTTTGCTCTACTCTGTATAAGATTTCTCTGACTTTATCTTCCAAAATTTCTTATGAATTTCTTAAATTCTCCAATTATATATATATATTTTAAGATTTTATTTATTTATTAGTTAGAGAGAGAGAGAGAGAGAGAGAGCACAGGCAGACAGAGAGGCAGAGGCAGAGGGAGGAGCAGGCTCCCCGCCGAGCAAGGAGCCTGATGTGGGACTCGATCCCAGGATGCTGGGATCATGACCTGAGCCGAAGGCAGCCGCTTAACCAACTGAGCCACCCAGGCGTCCCTCTCCAATTATATATTAATATCCAAGAACTTTTCTTTGTGTTCTCTGAATGTACTTCTTTAAAGCATTGGAGTTTATTTTCTCTCATAGGTTTATTACCTCATGGATATATCTCATATTATTCATATTCACATCAATCAGAATATTTTGAGTTTTTAAAAGCATTTCACCCAAGTTGCTGGTCTTTTTTCCACCTGTGTTTTATTTGTGTAATGCCTGGTGTCCATAGACTATTTGTAATAGAAATGTGACCAGAAGCTTTGTGCAGGTGGGTGAAACTTGTTGGCAGGACATCTGTGTAGTGAAATGATTGGGCTGTTTCATTAGATGATTTTGATGTCTGTATCTTTCAGTTTTTCTCTTGGGCTTGGCTGATTCCTTTTTTTTTTTTTTTAAGGATTTTATTTATTTGACAGACGGAGACACAGTGAGAGAGGGGGAACATAAGTAGGTGGAGTGGGAGAGGGAGAAGCAGGCTTCCCGCCAAGCAGGGAGCCCTAGCAGGGAGCCCGATGCAGGGCTTGATCCCAGGACCCTGGGATCATGACCTGAGCTGAAGGGAGATGCTTAATGACCGAGCCACCCAGGCACCTGGGTCTTGGATGATTCCTAAGCGATAAGTATTCTAGTCACCTGCCCACATGGTTAAGAGTCTGGCTGCTAGCATTTTGGAAGGCAAGTAGGTAAAGAGAGCCTTGGCATACACAAGGTATCCACTTCCCTGCTTATAACATAGGCCCCTACCTTAAATGTAGTAGTGTCACCCATTTGAGGGATCCTCCATTTTACCCTTTCCCTGGACTTAACATTCAGTATATTTCTGGGGAGGGATTAGGAAAAGGAGAGGGAGAAGCAGGTATCTCCATGTATAGACCAGGAGTCCATGTCCGGAGCTTGAAATGCTACTTCAACACTATCACCCATTTCTCCAGGTTTTTGCTGCATCTTCTCTTCTTTTTGTTGTCTCCCTGAGTTTTGAGGTCAGTTATTAAAGGCAAAATAAACTGCTTTTCTAATTTTCTCACTACCAGGCTGACATTCAGCTTTCTGAATTTATGCAGATCAATTACACTTGTTCATCTGCCTTTTACTGCTCTCATACTCTTGGTCATGGTGTATATAAGCATTTTAAAAAACACCCCCTTTGTCATTTTATTCGGGTTTGAAGAGGTGACAAAGGCAAAAAGTGTGTGTGTGTGTGTGTGTTTACGTGCATGCACATTAGTGGGGAGAACAGTAAACCTGCTATTCCTAAATAGTACTTTCTCCTTAAGTGCTTTAAGCTTTGTTTCCTCATATGAAAATAAAGACAATAATACCTTTTATGGTTGATAAGAAAATTAAAAGACATTAAATGATCAAAAACACTTAGATTAAAGCCTTTCACTTAGCAAGTTGGCCATTAATATAGACTGACAAGGTATTCTAAGGATAGAAACTCTAAGTTAAAAATTGAAACATTTATTTATTTATTTTTTAATATTTTATTCTATTTTTTTTCTTTTTATTTAAGCTTTATTTAAACATATAATGTAACCCAACCACCCTCTCCCAACCCCTCTCTCCCCCACCCCCCTCAGTTTGTTTTATGACATTAAGAGTCTCTTTTGGTTTGTCTCCCTCCCGACCCCATCTTGTTTCATTTTTACTTTTCCTACCACCTTAACTCCCACCCCCGTTGCATCTCCACTTCCTCATATCAGGGAGATCATGTGATAGTTGTCTTTCTCCAGTTGACTTATTTCGCTAAGCATAATACGCTCTAGTTCCATCCATGTCGTCGCAAATGGTAAGATTTCATTTCTTTTGATGGCTGCATAATATTCCATTGTATATATATACCACCTCTTCTTTATCCATTCATCTGTTGATGGACATCTAGGTTCTTTCCATAACTTAGCTATTGTGGACGTTGCTGCTATAAACATTCGGGTACACGTGCCC